>JAXGGA010007450.1:0-62617 GCA_038373865.1 Uloborus plumipes
ATTGCTATTTTCATAAATCACTTTTGTACAAGGTTTATATAACATCATTTGTTTGCACAGAGGTGCTAAATGCCAAAAAATTGGTCAAAATGTAACGTAAGTTACCATGGAATGTCCCTTAAGATTAAACTTGTGCTCGATTTCTGCCTTTGGGAAAATTGTGTAGAGCACTCAAACCAGAAACCGCTGGGAAGTATTGATTTTTCATTAAGTTTCCTAAAAGCTGTTATAAAAGGACGGATATACTAAATTTTAAATGTGTCAAATGATTTAAGCTGGGTCATTAATGTAACTCTACTTCCATTAATACCCCATCATTCCTCAAAAGGTGGATTTTCAATCACATAGGAATGACACATTTAATCGTGATCCGCATACTCAAGGATAAACCTTGAAAAGGTATCATGAGGCAATTTGTCTTACAAACTTATATTAAAATAACTTTATTCTAAGTTATTAATTTTCAGTCAGATTTATTTTCAATACTATAGTCATGTTTTTAAAAACTTACTTTTCAGATAAATATTCATTATTATGCTTAAATTGGTCAATGTAAAATCGTCTTCATCATTTTTATGTTTGCATATTTATAAATAAAGTAAAAGGGCTATGTGGTTTCAGTTAAGTAAGCTTTTGATGCAGTTTATTTTCGTTTAAGAATTACATTTAATTGAATGTTTGTACAATGTACATTCAAGTCTAAAATCAAAGATTTTACCTGTTTTTCAATAGTTTATAATTCTTTTTGAGAAGATTTTTTTTTTATAATTTCAAAGATTATTATAGCCATTGTTAACCTTAAACATTAGTTTTAAAATGATTGGCTGTTCCTTACGCAAAAATTTTATCAATATCATGATTCAAATATATTACGTTATAAGAACAATCTCAGAGTTAACAATGTATGGCAATAATTGGATTAATTGTTCTGTCAGCATGTAATCTTTAAATAAAATTGAATGAAACAAAAAAATAACTCCAATTTCATTGGCACTCAATTATTTTTGTTTCACCTATCATTTAGATTAGAGACATTAGAAGAAATTATTTTACAAATGTCTTTAAGAGAAACAATGGTGACATTTGGCGTAATTTGTTTTTGTATCAATATAAAATGTTTTTAAGTTGCTGTACGTAGTTTATTCAGCAACAAATTATGAAATTAAAGCTTCCTGCACATAAAAAAATTCTGAAACGTCAGGATTATTTTCAGGCAACGCTTCGGGATTTCGCAGATTTGCTCCAGTTTCCTGTGAAAATCAAGTATTTTTGGAAAATTTTTCCTGAATTGCTATAAGTTTCATGAATACGGTTTCACACTGTCATGAAAATAATTTTAGCTACCTGTGTGAAAATATAGTCAGCTTCTTTATTGGATTTTTCTAATTAAACTTAGTGGGGCTTCTAAATAGGCCGAGCCCGAAACGAAGGCAAAATGTTGTCTCTGGATACCGTGACTGCAAGAATTGCAGGATAATAAGCCGTTTGCTATTTGCAAGCAATTCTGGAAAAACTTTGGCCTCATCTCTTTTAGGTGCTTTCCTGGTAAATCAGGAATCATACATATGTTTTCTCTGAAGGTCCCCCCGACTTATTCTAGTAACATGATTTTCTGTTATTGAGAAAGGATTTCTAATTCTTGAGTAGAGATCCACGTGAATTTCAGGAAGGTTACTGACTCTAAGCAGGAAACTTTCCTGTTTTTCACCAGATATGCTACTGAAAGAAATTAGACATATTAGCTGCCCATTATTTTCCAGAAGCATTTCAGATTTTTTTTTTTTTTTTTAGCACAGTGTGAATTAATTTTCTTGTTTCACCGCTTTCAACTAAATTTCATGCAAAGCAATAGCATAAAATTAAAGATTTTTTCACATGAAGTACGCTACAACTCAAAAAGAGAAAATAAATAAAATCAAAAGTATTTTAAAAACAAAACCCGTTTGCCTATGCAGTGTTTTTTTTTAATTTATTTCTTTCATTTATTTATTTATTTTTTGTATTTATTTCCGATATTTTGCAATATTGAAGAAATACCACTTTGCTGTGTCAAATAGCTAACTACAACGAGTTATTTAAATTAATAACTCGCTTGGGTTTTGCTTCATTAATCCTGAATTTATGTAATAACTAAAGTTAAACTTGATACAGCATATCTCAGGGTAAATTCTGCATACATTAAAAAAAAGAAAAACGCTTTGAAGTACGTATTTATTAAAATCGCTAAGAAATGTTTTTATTTACAAATACTTTTTATTTACAATACAAGTGTGAAATAGCTTTCAAAGTAACAGAAGTCGGAAAATATTTCCAACTATTTTCTGAAATAAAGCGTTTATTTTTTTTTAAATAAAAATGCCTATCTTTTAGACATCGAGACAAAGGTAAACCACCGGTGTATGACCAACTATGCAAAAAATCTTAACTGATTAACGTTGTTAGTTGATTTGGCAACTAGATCACAGATCAAATTGTCATGCAGTTCTCAACATACCCAATAAGACGAATTAAATTAATTTACTTTACTCTATCTTTCCCATTTGCTCTACTGAAAGCATAGATACAAACTCTTTCATGCTTTATATCACTCTGCTTTTTCCGTAACCCATTTGTTTCAATATCTCTCAACTTGTCAAAATAACATTGCTACTTCAGGGCTAGGAAGAGGAAATAACTGAAAGATGCAATCAACAATGAAATCCTAATTATTTTCCGAAAGTTTTGTTCCACATTTCGACTACAAGTATACCATCTAATTATCCACGCCCAACAACAACTTCAGATAAGGTTATTTGATTGCGATTTCCCCCCATGTTAAGAAACCACTTCAAGAACTGATTATTTTCTGATACGGACTTCAATTCTTGTATTAATTATACGAGAACCAGCATAGTATATTACCACCCCAGACATCCCCTGTACCTGTCTCCAGAGAGACTTACAAGGGAATCAATATAGCAGAAATTTGACGTAAAAACTTCCTTTAACGACTACCGGTACGAGAAACTTTGAAAATGCCTATAAGTAGGTCAAACTTTCTCTACTGACCATTAAGAGAGGATTCATGCTTTTAAAGTGTCCTAGGTTCCTCTTCAAAAATTCAGAATCAGTGAAACTGAACGGTAAAAAAGAAAAAAAGAAAAGAGAGAGACAGTGGCACTCTGGGAGTGCCAACAATTGAAGAGGCAAGTGGATAAAGGTGATATGTGACAATTTTTGAAACTTACTTTTTATCATAGATGAAGGTGATAAGTCCATCATTATCATGTCCCTTTAGTCACAGAAATGGTTGGTAACTAAGAATATGAACCCGTTTTACCCGTTGAGAAAAGTCCATTAAAAAAAATAACTTTTTTTTTTTTTTGAAAGCTTTTTCTAGAAATTTAAAAATTGTCACATATTATCCTTATCTACTTCCTCCTTCAATTGTAATATTACAATTTTTATATGCCTAAATGTTCCTTTTCATCAGCTATACTTATCTGAGCATATCCGTATTTTATCATTCTATAAAATTTAAATAAAAGTTCTATTCGGCAAACTGGGATTTTCCATCTTCCCAGATATTTCTGTTTGGCGCACTCCTACCTTTCACTCACTCACACACACACGAATACTCGGCTTTAGTATGGAAGCCTTGAGTTGGTCTGAAGCTTCGCAATTGAAGGGGAAAGTGTTTAAAGGTGATATGTGACAATTTTTGAAAGCTTACTTTTTACCATGGATGAAGGTGATAAGTTCATCAGTATCATATCGCTCAGTCACAGAAATGGTTGATAACTAAGAATATGACCCTGTTTAACCCGTTGAGGAAAATCCATTAAAAAAAATAACACGCCATTTTCTTTCAAAGCTTTTTCTAGAAATTAAAAAAAATTGCCACATATCACCTTTATCCAGTTGCCCCTTCCACCGCCAAGTTTCCCTGCAACTAAATTAAAGTTGGCACAATAGGTTACTAAAGTCTCCATTCATCTGTGATTTTCCAGCATAAAATGGTAATTTTGGTTTTATTTTTCATTTACTTTCTTACATCAATGTTGTACATGGGTCATTTTCACCATATGCTTACATTTCAAAATTTTTAAGTAATTTTTTTAACTTGCTATTTTCTTTTAGAAACACTAACAGATGTTTAGTCACATATTGTAGGTGTGTAAAAAAGTAACTGGTTGTACACTTTGATGAATAATTAAGTATTCAAATGCTGTTGTAAAACTGTAAGTTGCAAGGAAAATTGTCGTCCATTACCATACAAAATCAATATGAAATCTCACTTTTAAACTATATTATAGAGCCTAGAACTAACTTCACTTAAAATTAATTGCGCCCTGAAGCTTAAAACGATGTTTGTGATGATTGAAATATTGATCAAAAAGTCTATGGTAACGAATTTGACATTTGGTAACGGATTTGACCAGTAACGGACTTGACATTTCAACCAAAATGTCAAATTATGGCTAAGTTGTCGAATTTAAAAATTGAACTACAATATGCATTTTCTTAGAGTTGTATAAGGAACAATATTTAGGGGTAAAAGTTTAGAAAAAGTAAAAATTAATACTGAAATCTTTGGTAACGGACTTGACAAAGAATAAAAATACGCACCTGGAAAAAATTTTGTGCGAAACGCCACAGCAATACTTCTCGACTTAGGGAAACAAAATGGTACAAAATAGTTACGTGACTAATTTGTTAAGTTAACTGAATACGTGTTACCATCTTTTGACTTCAATAAATACCTTTTTTAGCTAAAATAATCTTAGGGTAACGGACTTGACAAGAACTGCCGGACAAAATATATTCATACATTTCTTATTGAAATAAAATTACTATTGTCAATATTTATCAAGAATACCATATACTAATAGTCAATATATAAAAATAATATGTCGCATTTACTTTTTTTGACCATTAAGTATAGGAAAAAAATAGTTGAACTTGCGAAAATTGGAAATGGACAAGCGTTTTTGCCTTGATTCTCATTTTTAAAGACTTATATAAAAATAAATAAATAAATTTCAACATTTTTTTGAGTGATAGAATTTTTTTGGGGGTATTTCTTGCAGAAAATAATTATTCGCATTGAATTTAAAATATAAGTTATGCTTTAAAATCGTCTTTTTAACCTCCGGACAGCAAATGTAAGCAAATTTTGAAAATGACCCACATACACACACACATCAAGTTTTGTTTCAATTTTTTTTTCTTTGAGTTCATGTCAGTAAGCAAATTATTTTTAAAAAAATGCAAATTATACTCTAGGAAAATCACAAGGAAAATAAATTTTTCCCAGTTCCAAATATTTTTCATTTCGTCAATTCAAGTTTTGACATAACTCAATAAAACGAAGTTGCCGGTACATTAATAACTTTATTCGAACTTAGCAATGAATCGTAACCTAATAAGGTATAGCAGTCTAGCGGAAAAGTTCTAATAAACGGTTTTCTCGGATTTAATTCAATTTGTGAAGTATTTCCGTGAAAGCTTTTTAGTATAAATTTTGTTTTTTCACTCAGAAGTAGTCTTATAGGAACCATTAATAAAGGTTTGATTTGCTGGAAATAAAGCTAAAGCACTGATGCTTCGTGAAAATACATAATACTTTGAGACATAATGTTAAAAAGTTACATTAATTGAAAAGATCTTTTAGCTCGAAAGTATTGTTATTTAAAGTATCAAAGTTGGTATATTAAAGAAGGACAAAAACATGTTATTGTTATATTCAGATTATTTTTAACCAGCATACATTCTTTCCAAAACTGAATTAATGCCAAAAAGCAACTAATCTAGAGACTTACTCAGAAAATGTTATGAAGAAAAAAAGGTTTGCATTTTGGACGGTTTCTAAGGAAAAGAGGTATTTTTAATTTTTCATTAAAAAACTGCTAATTTTAGATCTATTAATGCATATGCTATATATATGTGTGTGTGTGTGTGTGCATCGTATCAGGGAGGTGTAGGGAAAAATATTTTTGAGTCGGTACAGAGTGGAAAAGTTTCTATTGGTGAATACTTAAAAAACAAAAAACAAAAGTTATTGAAATGGTACATCTTCCAATCGCATAGTGAGTTTGAAAATTCGGAGAATTTCGCTGCTTATTTATTTACTTTTAAGTTTGTTTTTCTGTTTTTTCAATGCTGTATGACATAAAAGTGATTAATGAAGACAAAAATAAAAATTAAAATATTGAAATCGGATAATATCTTCCGATCACACAACGAGCCTGAAGTTTTAAAAAACAACGGTAAATTTCAGTTTCTTTGTGAAGTTTTATAAATTTTGCTTCAATATTTTTTTTTTTTTTTTTTTACGATCATACAAAAACATTTCAACGGGTACTGCTAGATTTCTCATTAAGAAAATAAACCCCTTTCTGATAAACCGCTCCAAATGCATAAAACAAAAAAACCATCATGAATATAACGTCATTTCTAACGCATTTAATATAATTCCCTTTCGCATCTTCTCTCTGTAACAAGAAAAAGTTTTCAATAATCTTACTCTACATTAGTTTAAAAATGTTGGAAAGAATTCAAAGTATGCCCATTAAAATGGTTGAACATTGTCAGAATAATCTGGGAATAAAATGCTTTCTTATTAATCCATGTCAGACGTCCCCTTTCGAACCTGTCGGGCAAAGGTTACAAATAGGTCATTTACATGTTTTTCAGATTTCTGTGAATGACCGATATTTTACAGATTTCAGTGCTGCATCGACTAAACCGGAAGCATCTAGAAATGGTCTAATTGTCTGAATCTCACTTTGGCGCAAATAGGTCTCTTCAATTAATTAATGCTCTTTTTAGTCATAAGAAATCCAAAATATTGAGAACAATATTTTTAATGAGCACTAATTAGAGAGCAATTTATAATGCATCGATTTTTATTGCTTACGTAGCATACTTAATTACCTATTATGACTAAAGTGCGGAGAGGAATATCATTATTTTGTGCCTTATAGCATGACTGTTTTTCATCACAGCATTTTAATAAGAAAAGGTTTTTGTTTCAATCGTAGTTTCGAAGTTAATGAATTTTCATTAGTGAGCACGGGGCGTAACTTTTGTAAATTTGCATTTGAAACTTAGTAGCTGCACTAGTTTTATGGTACATCAATGAAGATTTTGTAGATTAAAGCGTAAAGAAAAATATCAAAAACGCTTGTTCTTCGAAAACTCAATCTACTGCAAATTATTGCGCATTTATTTCTTACTTTACGTTTAGAAATTCATGTATAAAAAATTCAATTTATTGAAATTTATTTACTGCAGATTATTTATTGTGAGTTTACTGTTCACTCAAATTACTTAATTACTTTTATCAAGATTTAAGTGCGGTAAGAAATATCATTATTTTACGCCTCACAGCGTGACTGTTTTTTCATTGCAGCATTTTGATCGAAAAACTGTTTTGTTTCATTTATAGTTTCAAAGGTAATAAACGTGAATGAGTGTAAACTTAAAATTTAAGCGTAATGAATGGACTAGTTTTGTAACATATCAGTTGAGAATTTCTAAATTAAAGTTAAAGTAAAATATCTGAAATGCTTATGCAACAAAAACGCATCCAATAAGCAGAAAAAATGTGTTTCTGATCATGATTTTAACCTAAAGATTTGTCTGCGTCGCTAGTAATTCATTCATAAGTTATTTTAACAATAACCTATTAGCACAGTGACTATAAAATAATTTTGGAAAAAAATAGAACCGACTTCAGTTGGAAGTTGCTCTAAAAAGTAAAAAATAATTTTTTTCTCTGAACACCATCGAAACTACTTTTAAACATAAGTTTTGAAGTCGGCGCAAAAACGATAGGTAAAATGATATTTAACCATATTTTGCCAACATTTTTTCAGAGAAACCATTGAAAATTAAAAGCAGAATATTTGTACCATTACACGAATGTGTGGTAATCAATTAAATGAATCCATCAAAATTTATATTTATAGTTGAATTGTAGTTACGTATGATTACTATACATTGTTTCTGTACTATACATTGTATTGATACTATACATTGTTTTTGCGCCGACTTCAAAACTTATGTTTAAAAGTAGTTTCGATGGTGTTCAGAGAAAAAAATTATTTTTTACTTTTTAGAGCAACTTCCAACTGAAGTCGGTTCTATTTTTTTCCAAAATTATTTTATTTCATTCTTTTTAGTGTAAATGCACTTAAAATAATCAAAATATAGTTAAAAAACCATGTAGCTGTTCAAAAAACTCGCAGACTTGGACTCGATCTCATTCCATCAGGACCCATCATCAACCCGACGCGTTTAACCACTTGACCATCGGCTCGCTGATTGAAGTAAGAATTTACGATAGCACATACTGTTTTAAATAACATGAAATTTTAGTTTTTCGATCATAACTTTTTTTCTAGTGAACAAATATCGTCATATGAATACATGGTACCTAAGTTAACCATCTCCTATCGATTTAAAAAAAAATCGTCCAAATCGGTTCATTAGATCAGATGTTATATGCGAACAAACAAACAAAAAAAAAACATACGCTTTGAATTGAGAACATCCTCCTTTTTTGAAGTCGGTTAAAAATTGAAAGTAAAAGTAAGTAATTTGAACTGTGGGAGAAGGGGTTAGAGTAACACTTGGAAAATTGGTGCAAGTTTTTGCATTTCATGGAAAATAATTTTCAACTAAAGTGGACTCTTTAGCTTTTTTTAAACACCACAAATCAAAATCTTATTTTTTAAAAATTTGTGTCACTTTAATGGTCGTTCATACCCCCCCCCCCCCCGAGTGCAAAAAATATTACCCAGCAGATTTTGCCTAATAACTCAACACTCGTGGTGTTTGATACATTGTATGTGTTTGTAATGATGTTTTTTGGTCACAACCAATATGAACATCACAAAAAATAGTTACTTTAATTTTTAACATATATTTATCATCTTCAGAATTTTTGACTTTTAATTTTACCTTAAATTTGACGTAAATGCAAGGTATAAAATACAGAATTTTATAAAGGTACAAAAATTAACATAATATAATTGATAGTGTATATAATTTTTGAAAAAATAATGTAAGTTCCGCAAATCAAAAACCATTTATTGCCACAATCGATTCAAAGCCCCCAAAAATGGCGCAAACGTCCATAAGAAAATTCTACAGCATCTAAGGACCCCATTGCCAATTTTAACAAAGATCCGACCAAAACTGTCATTTTGTACTATAAAAAAATATGGGGTAGATCCCCATGGGGGGATGTACCTGCATAAGGACATTACAATCATTAAAATTATTCAAAAAAAAATGCGAAAAAATCCTTGCAGACCTGGACTCGATCTCATTCATCAGAACTCACTGACGCGCAGACCACTTGACCATCGGTCGCTCATTGAAGTAAGGATTTACGATAGCACATATTGTTTTAAATGACATGAAATGTTAGTTTTTCGATCATAACTTTTTTTCTAGTGAACAAATATCGTCATATGAGTACATGGTACCTAAGTTACACCATCTCCTATCGATTAAAAAAAACATCGTCAAAATCGGTTCAGTAGATCAGATGTTATGTGCGAACAAACAAAAAAAAAAAAAAAGTATACGCTTTGAATTGAGAACCTCCTCCTTTTTCGAAGTCGGTTAAAAATAGGCACTTATGTGACTGTATCATGACGGTCACATAAGGCTCTGCGTCGTAGGAAAGTCACGAAACGTTACTCTAAATGCATCAACAGCTAGAAGTAAGCCACTGACTTCACATAATGACGTAAAATAAACACCTTTATAATGCCATAAGATTTCAGGTCAAATTAATTTTTGCAGTAGCGTCGCAGCGAAGAAAGTTAAAACTTGTCATAACTGCGTCTCAGATTAACTTCAATGAGTCGTTATAATTTCGTCAATTTTTGACTGACTATTTTGACTCACAGTGATATTTGCCGAGATATGCTGCACTATCAAACTAGAAGTAATTATTCTCAACTAAAATTTCTGTTTAGCTACCGTACTGACAACACATGAAGCATTTTCTAAAGCAAAAATAACTAATACTTAGCCTATTTCAAGCAAGTTGATTAATCGCTAAATACGCTGCCAACGTGTGTCAATTAGAACAATTATTTTTGAGCCAGCCGCCTGAAAACCTTGATTAAGCCAACGTTGTTTGCCCTAAATTTGCAATAAAAATTGCAATTTTTTTAGAAATTGGGGCCATAGAGCATTTGATTTGTCAAGGCTGTTTGAGTTACAGTTGAATAAAATTTCAGAAAACAGGGGAGAATTTGAAATGAAGTAGATTCGCTTCAGCGGCAACTAAGAACAAAATTTGAAATGACAGTCATTCACGTCAGTGGTAAACGATAACCTAAATTACTGTTTGCAGGGTATAATTAAAATCTAATTTTATAAACTTTTAACTCTTTTGCGCTGTTCCTTATTTATTTATGTTGAAAATTATAACTATTCATTAATATAATAAGTGCTCCTACATTAAGTTTATGTTGTGAAAAAAAAAAGGAAAAACTTCCCCGTTTTAAGTTAAATAGTTTGTAACATACGAATGGCTGTTACATTTCTTTCTCTATAAATTAATTAAATGTTTTCTTCGACTTATACGTTTCTCAATTTTTGAAATCAAGGTCTATATTTTAGAAATAAGAGTCTGTTACAAATGCTTAGTAACTTTTTTTTCAACGCTTGTTTAAAAAAATACTGTTGACTAAAAAATGATATTGCATGCGGGATCACAGCCATAACCAATTTATCCCCTTCTATAGAGGTGTAATTGATTAGAGGGATCATGCCTTCGCTATCGTAGGAACAAACAATCAAAGATTGGTTTATAGACTATCTCCCCCCGTCCATTAATAATGCAACGACACCCGTAAATTTATATTACCCCGTATATGTCAACAGCATAATCAGCGCCATGACACATGTCCCTCGCAGATACCTATGCTATACCTATCATATATGGGCGATTCTCTGTAAACTCGTCATTTTTTACACGAAATCTGTCCGGGCACGGTTTTTTGAAATGTTCGTATAATTATAATACTATTGCTCAGAAAATGAATATATTACTTTGGTTTAAAAGAGGGCCAATTAAAGTTTGTGATTTTCTGATAAATCATGATAGGGGGTAAGTCCCCTGCCTAGTATAAGTAGGCAGGGGACTGTGCCAGGTGACTGTGTTTTTGCTCTTTGTTGCGTAATATCTGCAAAACTATTGGAACATAATTAGTTACGAGACTACCTATAAATTTAGGCACAAATCGTGGACATAATAACTAATATGTTTCATAATTAAACTAATTGACATTAATAAAATCACTTCCCAGAGGACTGTTTTCGCAACGACCCTGATGCATACTTTCATCACAAATGTGGCTCTCAAACTAAGCAAAGTAGCGTTTCAACACCGTTCTCTGCGATTTCGGCAAATTCACACTGATTACTTTAAACTTCATGCCAAAAAGAATTTGCAAAAGTTATAGATTTTTCGTATTACAGCTTTGAATTTGTTGCAGGGGAATGTTTGAAAAAACTCCGGACAGAATTTACATGACAATTTTAAGTTTTAGAAATACGTAATTATACCTTATTTCATAAGAAAAATATAGCTTCATTATTCTATTTTTAGATATTAATTGCCAAATTTATGTAGTGTTAATAGGTTTTTTGAAATACTATCTTGAACAGTCAGACTATGGGATTGGGACAGCCAGGGGACTGTGTTTTTGGCGCTTAGATAATTTCTAGAAAAAAAAATTAAATTGTTATCACTCCAAATACAATTGAGCCACAAAGTATTAATGATCTACTTGTATTAAGAGCGATAATTACTTTATTACATTTTATTATTTTTAAAATATTCAGTCCGGACAGCCAATTACCAGTTTACAGAGAATCGCCCATATTTATACAGTGCGTCGCAAAAGTTTAAGCACTATGCAATTTTTTTAATAAAAAGAAATATTTTCAGCAGAATGCTCTCATATTTATACTGTACGTGGCAACTATGATCCTAGTTAAGTGTTTGAAGTTTTGAAAAATATAACCGCAACGAAAATCAGAAAATACAAAAGATATTTTTTTGGCTGTCGCAAAAGTTTATGCACAGATCAGATTTTATGCAAATATCTCTTGAAAAGTGATGCGTGAAGAACCAGTGCGGCTCTTTTGAACGAATTATATAGTGTAGCAATGGCTTAAAGTGTTATCAAGATGCCGAAGTCACTACAGTTCTCGTCTGAAGAAGTTGTGAAACCCTGGAAGCTGAAAGCAGAAGGTATCTCTGTTATGCAAATTTCAGTGATTTTAAATCGATCTAAACGTGGTATTTATAATGTTCTGAAATGTGGAAATCAATTTAAACCCGCGTTTCGCTCAGGAAGACCGAGAAAAACTACCTCTCGTGAGGATAGAAGAATTAAAAAACTGGCCTTAACTGAAAATTTGTCACTTAATCAAATAAAAACTAGACTTGTAACAAAATTATCACGTGATACCATAAGCAGACGAATAAAAGAATCAGGATTTATCAAAAAACAAAAGTTAGCTCGCAAACCTTTTTTGAAAAAGTGTCACAAACAAGCAAGACTGCAGTAGGCAAAGCATCATATGCATTATACTGACGAATGGATTACTGTTGTGTTCTCTGATGAAAAAAAATGGAATTTAGACGGTCCAGATGGGTTCTCAGACTACTGCCGTGACTTGAGGAAAGATCCGAAGTGCGTATTCAGTAGGCAACATGGTGGTGGCTCAGTCATGGTATGGGGCGCTTTTTGCTTCAACGGACAAACTTCTCTTAGCTTTCTAAAAGGTAGACAAAATTCAGAAAGGTATCAAGATACCCTGAGAAAGCATTTGTTACCATTTGGTGGAGTCCTAGGTGGTCCTGATTGGATTTTTCAGCAAGACAACGCTTCAATACACAATTCCCGTAGTACGAAAGAATGGCTTGCTTCTCAAAATATTAGTGTAATGAACTGGCCAGCACTCAGCCCAGATCTA
Organism: Uloborus plumipes; assembly: GCA_038373865.1. NCBI lineage: Eukaryota > Metazoa > Arthropoda > Arachnida > Araneae > Uloboridae > Uloborus > Uloborus plumipes. The sequence continues at coordinate 12,994 of JAXGGA010007450.1, forward strand.
AATCCCAAAAACATCTGGGAATTCTCGCACATGACGTATACCAGAATGGGAAGCAGTATTGCTCTGTTCAAGAGCTTAAATCTGCAATCGAGGAAGCCTGGTACAGACTAACTCCCGAAACCTTCCATAATCTCGTGCTATCGATGAAAAATCGCATATTCGAACTCATCGCGCGCTCCAATACGCAACAGTAACACCATAGAATACTAAAAGACTTTAATGCTTTCTAAAATATATATATTCCGTTTTTGTGCTTAAACTTTTGCGACAGCAAAATTTTGATTTTATCATGTAATCGTATTTTTATTTTTATGAATTGTTTCCAAATTCAAAGCATGGATTTGTAAGCTGTTTGTTTAGCTGTATTGTAAACTGTATTTGTAAGCTGTATATATATATATATATGTATATATATATATATATATAATTTTGAATTTAAAAAAAAAGCAACTTTTTTAAAAGTTTTTTCCCCTTTATTAGGATTAACGTTCTTTTCCTATTTCGTTTATATGTAATACTGTTTTGAATCTGTAACTAGCATTCTCCTCATGAAAAGTTTTATCACGTAATTTTATCTTTCATTAGGAAAACATTTCTTTCTACTTTAATCTACATTTAATTTCTGGGAGAGATGGGTACAAATACAAATTAGTTACTTTGCTTAAATTATCCACAATATATATTTCTCATTTAATCTTTCGTATATTAAGACCTCTTTTTACTCGACGATGTTGCTCAATTTCTGTTCCCTCTGTTATTAAATTCTTCCAAAAGTCGAAATTTGAGCTATGTCAGTTGTGTCCAAATGAAAACCTTAAAAATACAGTACTTTCAAGGACCATGAAAATATGCAAAGTACATATGATAATTATGTCGCTTAGAACCCAAACCCGTTTATGAAATATAATTTTAAAAATAAAATTTAAGGAATATATATTTTAAAAGCTCTTTCACCAATATCTAAAAGCCGCGCAGTAGATTAAAGGCCACTAAATCTCAACAAAAAGTGAATCTAAAGTAAGGGTTTTAAAACAAAACTCTTTAGATCCATAGTTCCATCATAGACGCCTTCGGAATTATAGATTTTATCGAATGGATATAACTGGTTATGATTCTAAACGAATCAATTCATGCTTACAATCAATACAAATATACTTATTCTTAAAAAGCTGTTATATTTATAAACCCTTTTTTTTTTTTTTTGGCATAAACATGTGAAAATGCTAACTGTTTGACTGCATAACTAATTTAAACATTATGCACCAGCGGACCAGCGTCTTAAGCTATTGAAAAACATATCTATATACAAGTGTTATATGTTTTAAAATTAAATAAAAGTATGTCAATCTCTATCCATATATATATATATATATATATATATATATATATATATATATATATATATATATATATACAGAGAGAGAGAGACAGAGAGAGAGAGAGAGAAAGAAACAGAGGGAAAGAGAGCACCTTTTTAGGTGATATTTGCTAAAAATCTTATTCAAGGTCTGGTGACATGCGGAGAGGACAAAACATACAGCGAGAAGTACAAAAATATTCATTTGGCATCGTGATTATGACAAAACCTGCAGTTCAGAGTTCAATGCTAGAAAGAGATGAGGTGAAATGATTACAGAAGTTGTTCGAGGCTGTGGCCACGAACTTCATTTCATACTCACGAAACAAGCGTTAAACTTAATGCAAGTGTAAACCCGATTTTCAAACCCATCATAGGGTGCAGAGATGTAACTTTTGTTTCAAGATAATAATGCAACAATTGTGAAAATGAGAGCTCATTTTATTAATTCGTTTTCCATTTTTAATTTATTACCACTGCATAAGATCTTACATACGTATTTTTTCGGATACTAGTTCATACTTCAATGAAAATATGTAGAGAATGGGCGTCCATCATGGGGGAGGGGAGGCTAGCGCCCCCCCCCCTTAGCCCTTGCTTTCTTTTAGTACTATTTTCGGCAATAACATAAAATCCCTTTCTTCATCAATAATGAAAAAGTTATTAAAAATATCAATTTTAATGACTCTAATCTACACTGAAATTGCTTTCCATGGTGAAAATATCCTACTAAACCGTGGGGAAAATATATGAGCCCCCCCCCCTCCTTAAAATCTCGCTTGCGGGTGCCCATAATCTCAGAGAAATTCAATGAAAAAGCGACCATTTTTCCACCACATAGCAACTAATATATTTCGTTAAATAATAATAATTTTTAAAGGTAATGAACTTTTTTGCTTTATAAATTGCCACCTTTGCGGAAACTTGCGGAAGCAAAAAACGTTTTTTAATTACTTTCTAAATTTGCAATACCCCGCTAACTCGTTCATCCCATCCATGGACTGCAGTTTCGTGCTTATTATGCATTCATCAGCATGGAATAGGAATTTAACGAGCTGAAGGCAAAAATCCGCTTTTAGAGCTAAGAGAGCCTACAAAAACTGGTAGCTAACGTGAAATTTGAACACCAGCGAGCGACCGCAGTTGGTACGGTATGACTCGAAAAATTTGAGGCAAAGCTCTGATTACTTCCTGCTTTATACTTTCGAAATTACTATTTATAATCAAATATATAAGCTGTCACGTGCGGGGCAAAATGGCAGTTTTATATACGTGTAGCACAATGTCCCCCACTGTAATTAACAGAAAAATCAAGTAAATTAAAATCGTAAACAATCTGCATATGTCATTAAAATTATAGAGGTAAATGGAAAAATAAGTTTGAAGAATTTTGTTACAGAATACATCTCTTAAATATACTCCAAGATCGTCATTCTGTTTTTTATGCAGGAAACAAATCAAAAATTATATAGACCATAGCATTCAGATCACTAATTTCATGAAATTCTACTCGTAAGATCAGTTGATTAGTAAAATCCGCAAGGATTTTTTCCCGTACTTATTCTTTTTTTCTATGAGAGAAAAGCAATCATCCTTTTATGCAATATCCTCCTCTTGTGCCTTGAAGAGTTCTGATGGCACCAGGGAGAAAGGCATAAGCAGCCGACACACCTGACACGACCTAAATACTTAAAAAGCCCTTTCGAAAGAAACAAAAGCTAAACAAATTCACTGTATCCTTTCTCTATGGTAGTCACGAAATAGTTTCAGTTAAAATTACGCTTTTATACATGAGGGAGGAAACCGACTATTAAGAAAGCTATGAGTAATAAAAAATTCCAAGGACAAAAGACCCTGATATTGCTCATCAGTAAGGCTTGCAAATATGTGGTCTTCTTTTGAATTTTGAGAAAGATTAGCATCTAGTTTTATAAGTTTTTGCAATGTTGTGTAAGATTCAAGTAATCTCAATGATTTTCTCGATGACTGTTACAGAGTAGGTTTTTGTATGTGCTTCATTATATCTATTATACTTTAGCCTTAATTTTTAAATGAAAATTAGTTACTTGCCGGTAAGTCATTTATGGAGGTCAGGGGAGACGAATTGCCCTCTCCCCAGGATTTGAGAAATTGATGAATTTTTATATATGGGTGATTTTTTTTTCCCCCCAACAAAATAAAAAATGAATGCTTGCCCCAACGTTGGAAAAAATGGAAACGACGAATCTGGTTACTTTGTCTGTGAAAGCTATGGGAATAGAATAAATTGCTGGAAAAATCATGTATGATAACACATGTACTATAGTGCTCCTCTGATAACTTGACCTCCGCCACAGCCAATATCTCCTCTGTTTCGGATTATAGAGGGCAATTCCATTTTGAAAAAAGCCGTAAGACATAAAAATGAAAGTCGTATGAATAAAAAAAACGTCCCTTTTATAATGTCTTGGAGTGTATAGCTTACTAAAAAGTTAAAAAATGTGCTTAATGTTCGCATTTTGTGCAGAAATTTGCTTGGTTTGTGAAGTGCGTCAAAAAAATTAAAAAAATAGAGTAATTTGACCTTCAATCTCTGATAGACAAAAAGCTAATGAAGTTAGAGAAATTATCGAATGGTTTTATGCTATACCAATGCTTAAACTAAATTAAAAATAAGACTAAAATATCTTCACGCATTATTAATTGCTTAAATGCATCCCTTGAAAACTCCATTAAATTTTGATACGTCCGTTACACAAATTCGTCATCTTTCACTTTCTGAAATATTTTCTAATAGGATTTAATTTAGCTACTCAGTTTTCTAACTTCGTGGACACCCGATTGATATAGTAACCTATCAGAAAAGAAATTCATTCATTAAAGGGCTTTTTATCCCGTAACAGACGTAGCATTTTTCCATCCGTCACGGACTTATCTCGTTCAGTAACAGACGTATGTTTCTTAATGGGATCTATACTCGTCATTCTTCTGTTACAATACTTGTATGTCAGATATATGAAAATGTAGACCTTGTTTCTGAAGGTTTGCAATCTGTTAAAATTGCATTCCTTGAGAAACCACGAAGCGTTGTAGAATGAATGTATGGATAACAATTGTTCCACACGTGCACATTCACTAATTTTTGAGCGTGAGTTTTGAATCTGCTACGAATGAAGATTCACGTGTTCCAAAAATCCTGCATGAAGAAAATGTCTGTGAGCAAATGAAATTAGATCAATGAGAGAAAACTTGAGAAAACTAGAGAAAACATTCGCTGCAGCAAAATAATGTATGAAGACGCATAGTGGGATATGGCAGTAATGTCCTGAAAATAGATATTCCCCAAATTCTTGTCGTACGATATGTTCACACTACATGCAGCATGAGAAATACATAATACCGTAAAATAGGGTGTATAGGAACAGCGGGGTCAATTGGAACAAAACTTCCCGACCGTACAAAGAAATTCTTCATAAATATACTATTGGGTAGTTTTCGCTATTATTTTTTTTAGAAAGGTAAGATAATTGGAAGTAGAAAAAAATTACTTTTGTCAATCTGGCAACGTTACTGGCTTATAAGGAGGGCTGCAAGTGGAATGCTAGAAAACATCACATTTTCATAGACTGCAAAACTTTATATGCAAGTACAAACCTTCTTATAATTTAAACCTAAGAGTGGTATGTTTCAATTATGCATGTATCTGAGCAACTGAATACCACATTAACATTTACATTTTTTAAAAATTGTGTCATAAAAATTAAGAATAAAGAAAAATGACATAGGAAAAAAATTTGCGGGGTGTATCGAAACACTTAGTTCTATTGTTCCAGTTCAAACTTATTTAAAGGAAACTGAAAAATCAAGATTCTAACCCCAATTTCTGTAGTCAAGACAAGAACAAGGATTTATTACTGTTTATCTCTTCTCGTGAGCAACTAATCTTAGAATGATAGAAAAGTGCAGATTTAAAAAGATTTTTGCTCCAGGAGACTTCTTTTTACCTAAAATACATGGAGGAAAGTCATACAGACTTTATGTAGCAAAAGTCCAGCACACAGATAGTGTTGAATAAGTGGGAAAATCTTACAAGACAATCCCCAAAACCCAGAGATTTTAAGAAACTAAAGAAAAGGTAGCGTTCATCCCAGAAGATGTTATGAAAAAACTTAAGTCAAGCTACAACTGCTAGTTTTAAGGCCAAGTACATATTTATGGACGATATGAGTGATTTCAATTTATTTTAAAGCTTTGTATTTTAATTTAAAAGTATTTCTAAAAATGTATTTTAATTTTTCATAAGTTCAAAATTATTTTTAATTCTGACAAATTATAAACCTTTACTGGTATACAAAATAAACTTTCATTTGACAGTAACTATCAGTTCTTATTCTCCCCCATCAATATTACTCATGTTTGTGAGACAGGTTAAATTGAAAAAAATAAAAATTTTAACATGTGTTCCGATCGCCCCTATCAGCGGGGTGATTCGGAACACCCCTAAATTCCTATATATATATTTAATAACTGTTCGAAATGTTTTGACTTTGCTTGGAATATCAAAAGCAAAGCAAGACCGAAGTTTTTACCCAAAAAATCAAATAAAAAAGTCTTTTATCAACTTTTTTTACAATTAAAGCTGAAAAGTGTTCCGATTCACACCATTTTACGGTACTTTTCTTCAAAACTGCTTTAGAGATTTTGTGTCTTTGTACTCAATTGTCTTTTCCTCTTCTATCGACAAATGACCGTTGCAATGAATTGGTGGTTAGCTGAAACACCTTGCTTTTGTTGAAACTAAAGCACGTATTCGTATCGTAAATAACGTCAAAAGTTGTCAAATGTGCAAACCCTGCACGTAGGAAGATAGCAGTCATCTTTATTCCTAAATGTTATGCTCTCACAACAGTGGATAAACTTGAATGAAAATATAGTTTGATATCCATGAAATGCCTTCAACTCATTTAGTACATTGCAGTAGGATTGCAGGCAAGTATTGCACAAAATATTCTGTTATGTCAAACAGCCAATAAATGAAAAAATTCAACTTAAAAGATAGAAAATCGAAAGCCATACAAACTGAATTAGAACTCATACGGAGTCATCAATACTTGATGAGCAATCCAAACCCTTCAGGTGTACAAGTGAGCTTTTAATCAGCAGTAAAAACGAAATACGTAGTAATATTGTGTTTCCAAAACCTTCATTAGACAAAAAGGAGATATGACTTAATCCAGCATAACTTGAAATGAGCTACAAGTAATTCATGCTACAAAAATACTTATTTAAAAAGTTCCACTCTTAGTATTTATTTAAAATAAGCTGTAATAACAATCTGAAGGCTTTAGAACAAAATGTAAGTTATTTAAACTCCAATAATTCAGAACTGATACGTCCTTTACTTTTTTGTGATACGTCCGTTACGACACATGCTCACATAAATGGGCACTTTACACCTCTTTTCTTTTAATTTATCAAAATCTTGTTAAGCAATTTGTTTTTATCACACTCTGATCCATTGAAATGAATTGCAAGTAATTTTTTTGCATGTATAGTTTCAGAAATTTTTGAGGTGTTTCTGAAGGCCAAAAAACTTCTCTCATTTGTGAGTTACGTCTGTTACGGAGTTAAAAAATTATAAAAAATATTGTTTTTCAAAAATTGCAAAATTTAGTTATATAACATAAAAGTAGAGTCCATGTACTTTATGAAATGCATGCAATGAAACAAGGATTTAGCGTGTTTGAGGTCTTTGGAGGGTGTTAAAGCTTCGAATGATACGTCTGTTACCGTGGAATTGCCAAGAAAAGGGTAATTGGCACTGAATTGAGTTGAGCTACTTTCGGAGATTTTTTTCAAAAACTGTGTTTGTTTGTTTGTTCCAAACATGGCTGCGTTTGGCTACTAGCCATTTGCAGACCTAGTGCATTCTCCGAGAGACCGGTACCCATTCTTTCATGTGGCATCACTATCGGCGGAATACCATTGCCACGAGAATTTTGACGCCCAGTATCCTAATTGGAATTTTTTAAAAAGTATTCCAATACATAGTCACTGCAATTAGCTTTTCCTAAAGCCGGAAAAAAGGGAAACATTGTCAATATCGGAAGTCAACTTTCCAGAGGAGCACTATATGTTGTACGTGTCATTTTTCAAGTGCATAACATATAAAGGGCCAGGGGAAAAAAGATGAAAGTGACCAAAAAGCGATTTCGAGAAAATCGAAGAACAAAGTTTGATTTCTCGTAGCTCCTTATGTAGTTTTTCGAGTTTTCATACCCATTTTGGTCGCTTCTCATCTTTTTTCCCCCTTGTTGTTCTACCAGATGAAGCTAGTCCTTCATAGCCCCTAGATAGCGTTAATATCTCAAAATTAAGGAAAAAGTGACTTTCATCTTTTTTTCCCCCTGGCCCTTCATATGTTTAACAGTGTGTATGAAATGTGTTTTATATGGGGTTTTCGTTTCCTAAAAAAGAATAGCGTTTGGAAACGTCGCGTTATTTGGCTTCATTCAGCATTTATGCTTTAAAATGTAATTAATTACTTCAAAATAATTTTAATGCATTGCAAAACCCCAAATTTTTTGACTGAATTTTAATTTTTTAATGAATAAATTTTTAAACTTAAGTTTTTTTAGAAATTTTCCGTTTTTTCCCCGACCGTTTTCATCTATAGTTTCGAATCAAATGTACTCAAAGATGCGGAGACAATATAAAACGATAAATCTTTTCTTCCTTCCTTCTTTTTCTATTTCTTCGGGGGTATTATAATTGTAACGGAATTCGATCGTTCTGAAAACAAAACTGCTCTACTGATCCAAACAATCGAAGGTCATTAATCGAGAGAAACTGGAAGAACTTGATTTACTTTTTCCTACAATTTGTATCGAAAAGCTCGCTTGCTTTTGAGTGGGATGGAATACAAAATCAATGCCGTCATTGATAAAAAGCGATGTCACATTTTGGCCGGTGTCGGTTGTAAACAAGGAACAAGTTTTATCTTCTAAAAGGTAGTACACTGTTAAGAATGATTTTCCATAAGCCCGATGTGTTCAAATATGTTTGTAAGAAGTAGAATCGGAAATACGTAAGAGTTTTTTCGTAAGATTAGAGCCTCAACATATGCATGTTAAAGACATAAAATAACTTTAAGTATTAATAAAGCTCAAAAAGTAAAATGGTAACATTTATTCATTTTAGCACATACAAATTTTGTTATTTAACGCGACTTTTTTTTTCTTTTTTTTAAACTGGAAATGAAAGCAGTACAACTACGTTTCACTGTCAAAAGAATACTTAATACTATCATGCTTGATAGTGAGTATATTTTTCTTCTCATTTTAATTATTCTCTTTGCAAAAGTCACTAAAATATATAAAATAGTTTTTACAATAATAAAATAAAAATCAAATAATGCACTATAAATTATGGTAAACTTACAGTATTGTCTTTTCATAAAACACGATAAAGAGCGGCAGATTTTAAAATTTTTCTTTTTGTTGTGTTTTTTCCGCGGGGCATAAAAAACTCATGATACATTAAATAAGAGAATAAAGCTTTTTCACACTATAACGGAAGTATTATTAAAAATAAGGCATACTGAGAAAGATTAATTTTTGTTATTAATGATACATTTTTAGGCAAGTAAACGAGTTGTTATTAAAGACACTAATAAAAACTTCTACAGTGTTTGCGGTTTTTTTTCTTTAGAAAAACACTGAGTTTACCAGACATAAAATGAGCTTTTCAGACTCAAAGATAAGTGATGTTTTCAAAATTCTGATTTAGATAAATAATTATTGTGAAATGTTTCAATTTTTGAAACCATATATATTTATAATTTTAATTATTCTTTTACTTTCTAATATTTCATTTAATTTAACTTTTTTATTTTCAGCGTTCTTCTTTGTCAGCATTTTAGAAACAGCTCTATCTCAGATAGCAAACGATGCACTTTCAACAACTCCAGGTCTTCCAACAGTGACCGTCAGAGGCTTTCTAAATTTCAAAACAACAGTGGATGGAACGGTTATAGTTTTCACTCCCGCATCAGATCTTCGCCCTCCATCAGCTGATTTTAAACCTACCAAAACATCGACAGAAACTTTCCGCCTCACTGAAAAACCGACAGATTCTTTTCATCAAAAAGGACAGTTGAATCCTCAAGAAGGATTTCCCGAAGACGCCCAAGACATCAATTACGCATCGCCGCCTCAAAACTCCTTGAATGCCATGCAGACTCGAGGCCCTAGTCTAAGTATTTTAGATAACAAAATTAACGACCCTTTTCTTCCTCATATATCTGAAAATGCTGTCTTACCTTCAACAGAACAACATGGCGATTTTGATAAAATGAAGAAAATTCAATCGTCCAATAATGCTTACCCAACAGGCCTGGTAACGGTATTAGGAGGAACCTTCGTTGAGGGGCCATCGACAACTGTGTTCGAAACTAAAGTTATTGGAACTTTTATTGACGGAAAATATGCTCAAATATTACAAAGTACATCTCACATTGTATCTGAACCTCCTTCTTACTTACCAGCTTCTCCAGTCATGAGCTATACTACTGTAGAACGCAACCAAAATAATCGAAATATGCATGCAAGCAGCGTTTCAAAACTTCCTTCAATTTCTCTAAAAACAATCAAACCAACAGAAAATGTAGAAGTAATGCAGCATACACCTATCGCTGTACCTCCTATTCAAGCTACGGCAACAGTTCCCCCAATCGAAGTTTCTGAAACTATTTCTTTTGAAGAACAAAATGTGAAACGTCACTCTGATGCAGTGAATACAATTCTTTCTTCAGACAATATTAAAGAAAAGGATCTTAGTTCCTCAATAGACATCAAGCCAAATGACTCTGAATCCTTGAAACCAATTTTACAGTCGTCATTTTTAAAAACAGAATCTCCGGCTGTACAAAGTTTAGGAAAACCAACGGAATCTCTCCAAAGTGTAACCAAAAGTAGCACTATAAAAGTGAAATCTCCTTTAGCATCTATGGCTTCTACTGTTATTCGTTTTTCTGACGAAGACAATAATGTAGCTTCTACACAAAAAGCTTTGAGAAACAACACTTCAAGAACCCGCTTTCTGTCTCCACGTAGGCCTTCGCAAACTGTAAGTTCAACATTCATTCTTTTTTTACAATTTAATACACTTGATACACCTCATAATTGAAGAGCTTGGGAGTGAAGGAGTTATGTGACAAAACAGAAATTGTGAATTAAAAGTTCAAAGTTTTATTTTTGCAGTTGTTGTAGCTTTTTTGTTTTCTGGTTTTGTCGTTAGTGTGCGTATGAAATTGGTCTAATGACATCTGCTTTTTGATGCACCAAGTTTTATTTGCTTACGTGTATCATTTGATTACCATTGTCTAGAGTGTTCATTTTTAAAAATGTAAAATAGCCCCTTCATCCTCCAAGTCCTTCAATTATGAATTTCGGTGACAAACTTGCCTACTCTAGCTAAGATAGGGAAAGGGTCCAAAACCCTACAGCTAAATTTATCATTGCGTACTTTTTCAATTAAGGGAGAACAAATAGCTTTAATGTGATATGAAAACTTTGTTTTTATAATTTAAAAACATAAATATAACGAAAAACTGAAACACGTACTTTATTGCAGAGCAAAAATAAAATTTGGTTTTCTCATTAACTGAAACATAGTTATAATTCCTTTCCTAGTTAATTTGGGTACTTCGAGCTTTGGCACGATAGAAAATTTTTCCAACGCAGTATTTTATACAGAATTTCTACACTGCAGAAAATGAACTGTTGTTTTTACAGTATAATACTGGCAGCCGAGGCTCCAATTTAAAACTGTAAAATGCACAGTATTAAACTGTAAAACTAGCAATTTTAGTTTCTTACTATCAAATTAGCAATTCTTATAATTTATTACTATAAAATTAGCAGTATTAAACTGTAAAAACAACATTCACTTTTTAGTGTAGAAGCAAATTCGAAATGATACGTGATTTATCCGCATAGAGAGAACAACAGTTTTCAATATTTATATGCTTTAATAATGAAAAAAAGAAAAACGGGTTTTTTTTTTTTTTGGAAAAATGCTCAAAGTACTTATGACAACTATTTCGTCTTGTGGAATTTTTCATCTGACCAAGAATCGGCCGACGTATAGACTAATATAAACACACACATTCTTACTTTTATTTATGCAGAGATCTTTACTATTTTTTATGCAGTAATTTTTAGAAAATATAATCTATAAGCACTACTTAAAAGTCAAAACACTTTTTTTTTTTGCAGTTTTTTAAAATTTCCGCATGTTTTATCTACATGCGGAAAATTCAAGACTGCCACAAGTTTAGTGTGAGAAGTTGTATTGTCAAAAGCTAAATAGATTGATTGCAGCTATTGGATGAGCAAAATGCAAATTTTAGTAATGAAAAAAAAAGGAATTATTCAATATTATACAGTAATATACTCCCCATAAGCTCGGGCAGAATACAAATTTGTTCGCTCTATTGCTTGAAATAATATTCAGTAATTAAACTAATGATAAATGTAGTGGTGGTTCTTATACGTATGAAAGAACGCATCTAAGTTGTGTAAGAGATACTATATATTCTATACCAGTCATCAAAGCATGAAATGTGAAATTTTTATTTTTTATTCGAATATACTAAATGACAAAAAAAAAAAAAAAAAAAAAAAAAAAAAAAAAAAAAACAGCTTTACATTTTTAATTATGCAGTAGGTTTTACAATAGCTCTTGATGAAGGATCAAAGTAATAGAGTAATTTCTTTTAAATTTCGGTTGGAAGGATATTTTTTTCTAAGTTTAAAAGTATAATTGTTTTGTCAATTATGTATTTATTAGTAAAACCTTATTGGGATTTTGGATTAAACTAATTTCGCCTTTCTTATTAAAAAGTAGGCCGTTGAAGTAAATTATTAACAAAACCGATTTGTATTTTGTTCGAGTAAAGAATAACTTAAGGCTCCAAATACCTTAAGGTTTCAAATATCTGTAACAAGGCTGGATCCAAGAATGTCTTGGAATCAAAATGTCGGACAAGTCAGCCTGTCCTCTAAAGGAGCTCTAGAATAACTAGCTGACCTGTGTGAAGCAGCACTATATCAGCTTATATAATATATATAGCTTTATAATATACAGATGGGTGACAAAATAATACGAACACCTGTGAAAAAGTGTGACCTATTTCACACCTGCAGCACGGCCGCGCCACCTACAACAGAAGTCTGCCACTTAGTGAGCGTGAAGAGGAATCGATTAGTCTCTCAACAGTAGTCACCTGTGTTGCATGAGTATATCTAACTAGCTTTTATAAGGCGAAATGTCTGACCTGTCAGAATTCTAAAGAGGGATGATTGTTGGGGCGCGTTTAAGTGGAGCATCGGTGACAGAAACAGCAAACCTTTTGGGGTTTGCAAGAAGTACTGTATCAGCCGTTATGACAGCATACATGAAAGAAGGTAAAACGAAGTCTTCAAAGCGAAACGGTGACTGAAAGTCAAAGCTTGATAATAGGGATAGACGCGTCTTGAAGCGCATAGTACATCGAAAACACAAGCAATCGTTATCCGAGATAACATCTTTCATGAGCAGTCATCTTCAGGAGCTCGTTTCAACAAGAATTGTTCAAAGAGAACTTCATGCATCTAACATTTATGGGTGAGTGGCAATTCATAAACTCTTGGTGACAGCAACCAATGCTTTCAAGCGCCGTCAGTGGTGTAGAGGTCACAAAAGCTGGTCCCCACAGCAGTGGCAGCAGGTAATATGATCCGATGAATCATCCTTCACCTTATTTCAGACCACTGGACGCGTTTATGTCTGGAGATCACCCAAAGAAGCGTTTGATCCTGAATGCCTCTTACTAACTGTGAAACATGGAGAAGGCTCCATTATTGTTTGGGGTGCGATTTCTTGGCGTGGTCTTGGGCCACTAGTACGTCTGCATGGGAGAACTAAATCTAATGACTATCTAAGCGTCCTAGCGGATCATGTTCATCCTTTTGTACAGACTGTATTCCCTGGAGAGCGACGGATTTTTCAAGACGACAACGCCCCTATCCACACCGCTAGGTGAGTCCAAACAAGGTTCGAAGAGCATGACAATGAAGTTGAGTATCTCGCCTGGCCCCCTCAGTCTCCGGACTTAAATATTATTGAACATTTGTGGCAATATTTAGAGTCTAAACTTCGTTCCTGATTCTCACCTCTATCAAATCTTTCAGACTTAGAGGCCACGTTGTAAGAGGAATGGCTTAATATACCTTCAAACGTTGTCAATGACCTTTATGCATCGATCCCACGTCGTATTAAATCTGTTATTCAGTCAAAGGGTGGTCCAACTGCGCATTAATAACGAATTTTTGATATTTCAGAGGTGTTCGTATTATTTTGTCACCTATCTGTATATAGCTTATATATATACAGTGCGTCGCAAAAGTTTAAGCACTATGCAAATTTTTGAATAAAAAGAAATCTTTTCAGCAGAATGCTTTCATATTTATACTGTAAGTGGCTACTATGATCCTAATTAAGTGTTTGAAGTTTTGAAAAATATAACCGCAACGAAAATCAGAAAATACAAAAGATATTGTTTTGGCTGTCGCAAAAGTTAATGCACAGATCAGATTTTATGCAAATATCTCTTGAAACGTGATGCGTGAAGAACCAGTGCGGTTCTTTTGAACGAGTTATATAGTGTAGCAATGGCTTAAAGTGTTATCAAGATGTCGAAGTCACTACAGTTCTCGTCTGAAGAAGTTATGAAACTCTGGAAGCTGAAAGCAGAAGGTAACTCTGTTATGCAAATTTCAGTGATTTTAAATCGATCTAAACGTGGTATTCATAATGTTCTGAAACGTGGAAATCAATTTAAACCTGTGTTTTGCTCAGAAAGACCGAGAAAAACTACCTCTCGTGAGGATAGAAGAATTAAAAAACTGGCCTTAACTGAAAATTTGTCACTTTATCAAATAAAAGCTAGACTTGTAACAAAATTATCACGTGATACCATAAGCAGACGAATAAAAGAATCAGGATTTATCAAAAAACAAAAGTTAGCTCGCAAACCATTTCTGAAAAAGTGTCACAAATAAGCAAGACTGCAGTGGGCAAAGCATCATATGCATTATAATGACGAATGGATTACTGTTGTGTTCTCTGATGAAAAAAAATGAAATTTAGACGGTCTTGATGGGTTCTCATACTACTGGCGTGACTTGAGGAAAGATCCGAAGTGCGTATTCAGTAGGCAACATGGTGGTGGCTCAGTCATGGTATAGAGCGCTTTTTGCTTCAATGGACAAACTTCTCTTAGCTTTCTAAAGGGTAGACAAAATTCAGAAAGGTATCAAGATACCCTGAGAAAGCATTTGTTACCATTTGGTGAAGTCCTAGGTGGTCCTGATTGGATTTTTCAGCAAGACAACGCTTCAATACACAATTCCCGTAGTACGAAAAAATGGTTTGCTTCTCAAAATATTAGTGTAGTGAACTGGCCAGCACTCAGCCCGGATCTAAATTCCATAGAAAACATCTGGGGAATTCTCGCACGTGACGTATACCAGAATGGGAAGCAGTATTGCTCTGTTCAAGAGCTTAAATCTGCAATCGAGGAAACCTGGTACAGACTAATTCCCGAAACCTTCCATAATCTCGTGCTATCGATGAAAAATCGCATATTCGAACTCATCAGATGCAACGGTAACACCATAGACTACTAAAAGACTTTTATGCTTTCTAAAAAATATATATTCCGTTTTTGTGCTTTAACTTTTGCGACAGCAAAATTTTGATTTTATCATGTTATCGTATTTTAATTTCTATGAATTGTTTCCAAATTCGAAACATGGATTTGTAAGCTGTTTGTTTAATTACAGTAAAAATTTCAAAGCTTTTTGGTGTATACTTTTCGTCTTATCAAAAGATTTCGGTTGTGCTTAAACTTTTGCGACGCACTGTAGCACTATATAAGCTTATCTTCCACTTTTCTTCAAGTTGCATTGAAGATAAGCTTGAATTGTAGTTGCATAGATGGTATTTGACTATTTTTGTTTATATGACAAAAACATTTCATAAACTCAGGCTTAAAACAAGTGCAATATGAAAATAGAGCCAATTTCAATATTTCCCAAACAGCGGTTTTCAGCCAAAAATCGTAGTTAAATCTTGTTAAATTATACAACATCATGTTACTACTCTTACATACAAAGTATGTTTACTTTGGTACTGGCTTGGATGTGATAGTTTTTGATAAATCTAGAAAACTGTGCCTGCGTTTAGTTATAACTTGTACAAGTAATAAAAGCTACCGTTGCTTTTTGTCTTTCGTCAAAGAGGAACTGAAATATTGAATTTATTTTACACCTCTTTCAGCTGTGTCATTGACCACCATTTAACTATTTGCTATCAGCTTTTATATAAAATAGGTTTTCACACGACTTATAGGAATCAGTATTTAAAGCTCTCTATGGGTTTTGAATTTCTTTTAAACATTTAAGCTCGGGACAAAAAGGAATACTCTACTTATTTGTCCAGTAAACAGTTCATGTTCAGCTGTGCTTTAGTATACTTTTCATTACAATGATCTTCATTATCTCCTACTTCAGCTCTTAACTTGGCTACCATGCTTGTGTTGGTAATTATTTTCTAGAATACCACCAAAAAAGAAAAATAAAACTTGCTCTTAGTTGAGGTACTACAGATGTTTAATTACTTTTGACAGTGCCGTGTCTGCAACATCTTTAACACATTAATTTTTCTTATATTGAGTCAAAGATATTAATAATTGTAAGTCTTGGCGGGGGGCCAAAGCTGGATCTTGGGAGTGGGCATTAACAGCTATTTTGTTTTTCATCTTTTTTACAGCTTTTTTCTTTCACGTTGTTTTCAACTATTCGTTTATTTAGTTTTTAACATCTTTGTTCAAACTTACACTAATTTTTGAAATACCCCCATTAAAACGACATGGGATAAAATGAGGGTAGTTCAGGGCACGTTATTTTAAATACATAACTGAGGAAAAAAAAGACAATCTAACAAAATTAAATGGTTTTGATTTTTGCTTGATCAGTATGAATGAAAAGTATATAAAATGCATCAAACGTTTATTGAAGTAAATTTAACAGTCTGAGTGTTCCGTTCTTTTTTTTTTAAATAAGCTTGATTTTCACCTTCCCCTTTCCCCCAACCTAACCCTATCAAATTTTGGCTAGCTGAAAATTTTGAATATTTTGCCTTTTACTTGTAATATTCATGCTTCATATTTTATTTAAAATTTGACAGAAAATTGGTAAAAAATATATTTTTTTTCTTACAGGTGCGTTTAAATCGGTTCAAGGTGAAACTAACGCTTCGCCAAGATTCTTCAGATGAATATAATGTTACGCTGCCAGCTGATGATGAAGACATGGAAGATGATCATACTCACAAGGCTGATGAAGATTTTGATATCGGAACAGAAAGCTATGGCGTGAATGTTGACCCTGCCAAAGTTGTATTTCATGAAACTACGATTACGAGTGAGGTTACTTTGCATGTTGGTAGACGAAAATCTATTCGCACTTTGACAATAACAACGTCAGTTCCGTTAACAGTGCATCCAAGTGATATTCAGCACATACTCTCTCCTGAATCAACTGACATGGAAGACGAAATGACTGATTTTGACCCATATCATCATACTGTTACAAGAACATACACTACTACTGAACGAGCTGTGAAGACATCAATTGTACCAGTCTTCGATGGAAAATCAACAACGTACCACACAGTAACGGAAAGTTTCTTCATCATGAAAATTATAACTGCTTTCCGGACACTACCATCTGGAGATGCATCTGTATTGGAATCAGTTCTTGCTGATACGGATTTAGCTCCAACCACATTGGAAGTTGCAGCTAATATTCAACCATCAGTAATCCAGTCGGCTCCTCCTGATCAATTTCCAGTTGAAGAAACTATACAACCATCTATAGCCGTTCCAATAACGCAAAAAGCACATCCACAACTCGCAAATCCAATACTAAATTTGGGTCATGCTTTATCTAATAATCCGTTTGCTGCTGTTTATCTCGGATTGCAGCAACTGAACGCTCAAATGACTCTTTATTCTACAGTCACAGATGTGTCTACCTATGTTACAACGCAAACAATTTATAGCACTAAAACAGTTAGATTTTATGATGGTAGATCTACTCGATACCGAACAGTGTCGGATCCTATATCAACAAAAAAGAGTACAGTTACAACCACAATAACTGCAGTCCAGCCGTACCTTAACACTCAGGCTTTGCAACAGCAACAACAACTACAACGGTTGATTGGAGCTACACAGTTAGCTCCTCCTCAACCACAATTCAGTACTGTGACATCTTCATATACTACCATAACAACCGCAACAAGTCTTAGCACAAGAGTTTATACTCTTATTTACAATGGTTTTAGTACAAAATTCAGGACTGTCACAAGTACTACTTTATACCCAACTACAGTAGTTTTGACAAGTACAAAAACAATACCACTTGCACCTACTCAAGTAAATATGCCTTTCGGCTATCCCTATACAACGTAGATGAAGAAAAAAAATAAAAACAAGTACAATTGCCTGCGTTGATATATGAGCAACTTGTATTTAACTGAGAAACATAAGTATTTGTTCTGAATGCAAAGGGAAATAAATCAATCAAAGAGAAATGTACAGAATATTGTATAAAGTATTTTGATGTAAGAAAAGTACGAAAACGAAGCTACAGAAGCACTACCACTCACTCCTCTTCAGGATAATTAAATGCAATAACAGGACGATTTTTTTTTTTTTTTTGTGACATTCAGAAGTTTTGTCTTGAGAAACAACCCTTATTTCCTTCAATGACAAAATTATATTGTTTGAGAAAAAACGAGAATATTTATGACAAACCATAATGTACATTTCACTACTATAATACTTGTACAAAGTTTCGAATGTATTCAAGATTTCAACTAACCAAAAGTAAAACAAAAAAATTTTTATCCAATATTGCTACCGGCATAAATTTATTAAATCGTCTCCCGAGAATTTTCGGTTACTTACTTTCTCTGCTTTCAATACTTCTTTTATAATGCTGTAAATTGAGTTCAAAGATACGTTGAACCAAATCGTGGAAAAAACTGAAAACTACTGGCAATTGTCCCTTAATTACGTTAGTGGCTTTTCCCAAAGAGGAAAACATTTTATGTTTATAAATTAATGTTTATGGGACATTTAGGCTGTTACAGATGAAGCAAAAAATTTCAAGGAGATTTTTAATAAAATATTCCTAACTATTACTTTTGAAAACCGGATTGTATTTTATATACAGATATGCATTGTTTGTAACATTTATCTTTTTAATTTTAATATTATTACTGTCTAAAATCTAAGTCCTACGTGTAAGAAATTTACAACTGTATAATAACACAAATGTAATTAATTGATTTTGTTTAGTTTATAAATCATTTCCAAAATAATGAACGTATTTGAATGCCATTTGAAAACCCGTTGGTTTTCTAGTATGTAAATATTATACGTGTATATTCTTTGTAAGCATATTTATGAGTTGTTTGCATGTCCAATAAGGAGATATTCTCAAACTTTTCAAAAGTATTTAAATGTCATTAATGTACAAGCCAATAAAGTCAAATCTTTGTTAAGTTTTACGTTTTAGTTTGAAATATGATTGATTCATTAACTACATCATATTACAACAACAATAAGTGACTGAAGTCTAGGAAAATATTTTTAAATCTTGAAAAAAATATGTACATTAAAAAATGATTCATGGAGAGGGCTTTTGTTTATATTTGCACCATTTATTCCACCAGTATTATAATAACTAGTTTCTTTCAAAATATGCAAAAAGTGCAATCACAATATACATAAATGACCACGGAAAATGTGTAAAAGAGTAATTATTGCTGAAACTATAAAGTAAATAATTGATGAGAATAAGCACCGAGTTTTAAATTCCAAGGAGAGGGAAATTTTGTCCCGTTGTCCCCCTACAGATAAATTTTTTATGCTCATATTTTTTCCTTATATTATTATTTTTTTCTCGTCAAATTGTAATGTAGAAATTTCATACATTATAATTATTTTTCTCGAATATTGTTTTTTTAATTATTTCAATAAAAATAAAAGTTCTAGTAGATATTTATCAAAAACCAATTTTCTTACATGTTTTTAAGTTTTTCATAGGGTCCCGAGCCTCACTGCAACCTTGTAGTCTAAGCAATGTTTGTGTTAAATATCACACTTCTAAGTGGTGCTTAAATTTAGTAACACTTAAATAAAATAGAGAAAATATTAATAATAATGCTTAAGTGTGCAGAAATATTTAAAGGTCTCCATTTTAAGGAAACAAAACAAAACTACTTAAGATTAATTTTCTGCCTGTTTATATTACACAGGATAATAAATTATTTTGCATTCTTAAATTTATATTGAATTACATAATGTTGATAAAGTTTTCACGATACGTTGAATGCTACCCGCAACTGAAACATTTCAGTAAATAACTGAGTCTACAAGAAATTATTACGCTTTGAAAGTCTGCAAACAAATTTCAATACTTTTGTTAAATGTAAAATGTATTTTAGTATTAGAAATATTCTTGATTTTTTAAAATAAGTACAAAACATCAACACGAAATAAGTAAAAGATCGTTTTACTCTGCACTGTTAAGTTCTAGAAGACTGGTATTTTACTGAAAATGAAACAAGCAAACAAAGAAATAGAATATACTATTTTTGAAGGAATTTACTTCCTATATGAAAAGCTGAATTGTAAATGAAATATTGAATTTAAAAAGAAAAGACATGATGTGACATTTTTTGACTTTCTTCAGAAACGAAAACATGACAACGAAATTTTTTCATTTTTTATTTCTTAAGAAACGCAAAACAAAATTTTAAAAAATGTAAATTTTCAGGGATCGTATTTTTAATGTTTAATTATTAATATACTAATTATCCTAATTGCTATGATACCATTTAGTTAATTACGATATCATTATAATGACATGCGTCATCCCTTATTCGTATATAATGTATTACAACTTGTATAAAAGTGTAGCTGATAGATTGAGCTGTAATATTTTGTCATGTAATAAATAATTTGCAGATATGATTTTTTCTGTTTGCAATTTTGTGAAATCATATGTTTTTGTAAAAATGTATATTTTGTACTTGAAACTCAAATAAACTTGTTTATAACACGATTTTTTTCTGATTATGCATTAAACATCGAGACGGAATTTACACTGCCCTTAAACCATTCAAAAATTAACTTTTAAACCTTAATGTTATAAAATGTTCATCCATAATTAACATGATATTATTAGCAGTTTCTTACATTTAACGCAATACTTTAACACAATTATTCAATTGTTTTAAAAGATTGTATTACTTTTGCTGTAATTCAAAATAAAGTGATACCAGTCTTTTTATTTTGACACTAAACCAATCAATTGCAATACAGAACTTACAAAATGACCAGTCACTTCACATTTTGGTTCTGTCAAGCTCCGACAGTGGAATGAATTGATCTTAAGTTGACTACTGTCCGTCCGTAAAAGCCGAGCCTAGCACTCGCGAACCATTGGCTCTTAAAAAAAGGGGTGATGGATTGTGGGAGGGAACTTTCCGAAGTTTTCAATTTAAAACTTGAATTAGCTATCCTTTTGAAACATTCAACTGAACTATGTATTTTAAATTAGCATCGTTCTGTACGTTGTTTGATATGGCTCAAAATGCTTCTTATAATTCTTCCCCTTACTGTTATCTTACCTATCACCCCTATTTTGGTAAGATCAGAGAAGACCTGACGCATGCGCAAAGGAGCGGAAGGTTTTACCTAAAAAAATCAGACAGTAAGAACAACATTTCGCAATGTTGTGTCATGACACTAACAAATCAACTAGTTACCACTGGGGTTGCGGAGTCGGAGGTGTCGTGGAATCGGAGTTGGACTAATTTTGGGTCAAAAGAGTCGGAGTCGGGAGTGGAAGCCTTTTAAATTCCTTGTCGGAGTTGGTCATCTTGTCCGTAACTTCTGGGGATACCGAGTCCCAGTCGTAGTCTCGAACTGCTTTTGGAGCAAAGGAGTTGGAGTAGAAAGTTCTACAATTCCGGAAGTTGGAGTCGGAGCCGGAGTCTGTCATTTTCCCTCCGAATCCCCAATCCTGGTTTCTCCGAAGAAACAGATCTAGTTTCTCAAAAAATGTATCTCTCGGCTTTTAGAAATTTAAGCTCAGAAATTTAACTTTAAGTTTTAGAAATGTAATGCTAAAAAGTCTCTATCAGGCTACTGGAGTTGATATAGCTATTTAAAATATAGGGAAATATTTCACAACTAGAGTATTAAAACGTGCCATGAACTCGAAAATTCATGTCAGGTGCCATTCCACGCCCCCCCCCTCCCTAGACGGATGACACTCGGATTCCCCCCCCCCTCGTAGTAAAATACTACTGATTAACAAATGTCTTGAACGGAGATTAAAAATGTAATTAATTTAGACATCACAAACGTAAAAAGGATGTTTTGCATCTTTCAGTACTAAAGCTTTAAAAAAAAAAAAAAAATCATATTTCAACGTTTCTATGTAATATTGTGCATTATTTACAGCGCGTAAAATTTCTTTAGTTTAAAGTGAATCTTTTGGCTTTAAGGGCTGTTTAAAAACATTTTGAAGGAACCTCATGATAGCTTTTACAGTGAACTCTCACTTATACACCGCCTCATTTATGCGCCTTTTTCACTTACACGACGATTTTCAGTGGTCCCAGCAAATTCCAAAGTAAAATAATGATAATTTCACTCGTTTATGCGTCGCTCTAAAGATAAATATTTCACTTATGCACCGAATGTTTCGAAAAATGTAAACAATTTAATTTATTTTCTTGAAAAATGAGCATGTTTTTTCATTTTCCTCTTTAATCCTTCTCTTTTATTGCTCACGGAAGGCATTTTTCCCACATGAACTAGAGTTCGGAGAGGGATAATTATCTATTATGGATAGTTTTAAAAGGACCATTTTTGTTTTCTCCTTATCATTGCAATTAGGTTTCAGTAGTTGCCAAACCGTATTAAAACGACCCTTTTCTGTAGAAACATTCTTATTCATGCTCTAATTAGAACGTATATTGCATTTTAGACTTTTAAATAGGCTTGTTCACTTATGCGTCTCTCTCACTTATGCGCCTTTTTCTGTTGGTCCCTTGAGCCGGCGCATAAGTGAGAGTTCACTGTATTTAAAACATTATATCCGTGTCTGTGTAGGAAAGGGGGCATTTTTACTTTCCGAACCACTCCCAAAAACTATTTCTGTTTCCACCCTTGATCGTGAGTCGGGTTTATGACTCCCCTCCCTGCCAGTCATGATATGGTTTAATCTGTTTCTATGTTGTAAAGCCGTACGCTCAGTACGACTTGCCCTTGAGAAATAGGACAAATACTCTTGAACAATTTCTTTGACCTTTGAGATGGAGCATAAACCCTAGTTGCACATAACGTACGACGATATCGCAGAAATTTCAAATACTATATCGCTGCGTCAACGGGTCGCGATATAGTGCGATGCCTAACCCGACAGCGCGAGTTATATCGTGACGATAACGTTAGCGATATTACAGCGATAACGCAAGCGTCATTGTCACGTCATCGTTTAGCTCATAGTAACGACATCTTACTATATCGTTTGTACGTCATTGTGACGATGACGCGAGCGTTGTCGTGGCGTCAACGTTAAACCCATTATTTGTCACTGTGACGATAACGTAAGCGTCATTGCGAAGACGTCCCTATGTCGTTTTCACGACATTGTGATGATATCGGAGCGATAACCTTGCTATTGCTCTTTACGTCATTTATGTTATCTTAACCAAAAAAATAACTTTTTTTCATTCCGCATTTTTTAGCTTGTGAAACGAAAGGAAAAGTCACAAGTTTTGGTAATGATACATATTTGACGTAAAGCCAGCGAAAAAGAGGGCTAAAGCTAATTAGAGCATAAAAAGTAAATTAAATGTTCTTTTTCCATTTTGGGAAAATAATGTGCATAAAAAAATATTGTGAATTAAAATTGTAAAGCGTTCGTTAGCATTGGAATATTCCAAACTTATATGTACAAAATCCATGTTTATTTTCTTGATATACGCATTAAATACATCTGTAGATGTCTGGTGAAATCAAGACACAGAGAGCAGATAAGTGAAATTAAAGTGACTGTTTTGTATTGCTAGATTGCCATTTAAAGGGTTTTTTTTATGAAAAGTAGTTTCTAAAAAGTTAAGTGTGTACTAGGGATTTTTCATCAGTGGTAAACTGGCGCATCAGCCTTAGTTTTTCACCAGCTTAAACAATAGATAATATATATTTTTAAATCGATGTAAATAAGGAATGCATTTAAATATTTTTGCAAGTAAAAAATTTACACCAAAAACTCAGGTCAACCCTACTAAAAATGATCCGTAGAAATCAATAAAAAAAATTCTACGGGGAAATGGCCAACGGATATCAATAGAGCTAAATCAATAGAAATCTACTGATATCAATTGAACAAAATCTACGGATCTCTATTGATATCAGTAGAAATTTACTGATATCAATTGAACAAGATCTACGGATCTCTATTGATATCAGTAGAAATCTACTGATATCAATTGAACAAGATCTACGGATCTCTATTGATATCAGTAGAAATCTACTGATATCAATTGAACAAGATCTACGGATCTCTATTGATATCAGTAGAAATCTACTGATATCAATTGAACAAGATCTACGGATCTCTATTGATATCCATAGATTCTACGGTTTTGTTCTATTGATATCACTAGAAGATTCTACAGATCTTTATTGATATCCATAGATCCTACAGATCCATAGATGGATCTTGTATTGATCTCTACTGATTTAACAGTACTGATATCTGTAATCCATTTCCCCATATAATTAATTTTTATTGATCTCTACAGTTCATTTTTACTAGGGAGAATTACTTGAACAAGGTGGTATGTCATTGCACAAGTGGTGTGCAAAATATCCAGCAAACCAAAACTGATATATAATAATAGTATTAATTAGCCATCACAGCATAAAAATTTATTACATATCAGGGCATAACACTGCATTAAGATTTCAAATTTTAATGAATATGCATCGAGACTCACTATGCTTGGAGATGTATGGAAAAGCCCCCAAAATGAAGATTCTTAGATTAAAGACAAACTTACTTATGGAACTTCAAATGCTCCATATTTTACAATACACACAATGTACTATTTACACAAGAAGAGGCCAATTTTTTTGCAACACAGCATCAAAAATACTATTTAATACTTCCTATGTCGATGACACATTATCCGTCAATACTTTAGAAGAACCCCCCCCCCCTTCCGATCTTAGTTTGTAAATAACATCTATCAAAGTTTGCCAATTTTCATGTTATTTGTTTAAATCAAAAGTTATTCAAATGTGTTTAATGTTTGGAATGTAATTAGTTTAATCTCACTACCTCATGCCAACTAAAAGAAAATAATGTACCTTAATGAAATATTTATCTGCTTAATTGAAGATCATAGCTACCGATGAACTGGATCTGTGCTAGGCTCTAAGTACTTATAGGTTGAGTACTGCATAATTTTATTCCTCGAGTATGTAAACATAAAATCTACCCATTTTGAATAAAATAGGAACCACTTTGCCATATTTGTATATATGTATATAATGTTTTATAGCTTGTTCACCTTGTACGAAGTATTTTTTGAAAGGGATCGGCCTGTACTCTGTCTGCATTATTGTTCGAATAACCTAACGCCGGAATAGAGCGGCTTTGCCTCCAATACTCCATTCTCTGTTGCCACAGTCTATAGTACTAGGGAGTCAAAATGGCCAGAAGGCCCAGGAGGAAATCGTCCACATGGCTCGTCCGCAAGAAAGTTCAGTAAAGACCGGTCGCACGGAGAAACTCCAACACGGCCGCTGCCTGACGACCAGAGCGAGATGAAAACCAGAAGATAGAACTAAAGGATAACGGGGTACAACGAAATTTTGCACGAAGTACATTTCGTTGGGTTTCATATTTCCGGCAGACCAGAAGGATATGATCCGTTGTTTCTGGAACATTGCAAGTCACACACATGGGTAAAGTTATGACTCTAATCTTGTGCAGGTTAGCATTTGACATCAGAGTTCTTGTTCTAGCTCTCGCGAGAAGCACATCCTCCTTCCTGTTGCGGGTTATAGTCCTTGCCTTTTTATTCACCGATGCCAGGTGGCCATAGTTTTTGGCGTACTTAGTCTTATTCCAGGAGTCGTTCCATTCGATTTGATACTTGGTTTTGACATTATAAATAGTGTCCTCTGGGGATATCCAATGGAGGATTTTGTTTTCCGTGTGGCCAGTGTCCGCCAGCCTGTCAGCTACCTCATTTTCGTGGATTCCGCTATGTGAGGGAGTCCATACCAGGTCAATTTTTTGGCCTGATTGTATGCAGGATGCAATCATAATGATAATCATCAGGATGATTTTGGGGGATTTTTTGTTGGCCTTTTCGAGAGCCTTTAACACTGACAAACTGTCCGTCAGAATGGTCAAATTGTTTTCCAACATTCCGAAGCGTCTCACCGCCAGCCAAATTGCGAGCCCTTCCGCTGTGAAGATGTAATTCCCTTCGGGGATCTTCCCACAGATCCTCTCGTCCCTCTTGAGGTGATAGATCCCAATTGCCACTGAACTAGCTTTCTTAGAGGCGTCAGTCGCAACTAAGTTGTGCTCTCTCCAGTGAGTTCCCTTGTAGTAGTCATACATGTGCTTGATCATCTGATTCGTTAGATGTTTCTTTTGGAACGGTAAATCCTCGCAGTGAATTTTGAGTGCTTCCGGGTGCGAAGCAAGGGTTCCGTCAACTCCACCGAACCGGCGGCAAGAGATTTTAAATGTCGGAGAAACTGCGACGGTTTTCGGTCGCCAAGCTCTTCTTGATAAGAGAATTTGCCGAATGCGTCGCTCAGCGGACGCCGAGAGCCTTAGGACTAACTCCTTCTTTAAATGTTCATACATGGCACTTGTTGGCGGTGACTTAATAATGTCCTCAACTTCAGCCGCATATCTTGCGTCCAAGCTGGCCACAATATGGTGAAATTTCGTAATGTCCTGAGTGATGCCGGATAGTGCAAACTGCGATTCCGCCTGCGAGAACCATAACTCTGGTTTTTCCGGCCAGAAGGGCGGAAGCTTGGCGGTCACTCTCAAAACAGACTGCTGTACAATACTTGGCGAAATTTGAGAGTCCATCGTCGCAGTGGCAGTCGTATTTTTCTGCTCCTGCATTGTCTGCTGTGCTTCATTTAAAAGCAATTCCTGCTTCGCTACTGTAAACTCTAAATCAGCTATTTTTTTTAATAACTCTTGCTCAGACATTGTATAGATCACGTCCGGGTTCACCAATTTGGTGTAAAATATATCTTTTATTAACGTAGATTACAACTGTAAAACCTTGTCTTTTGTACAAATCTTCAATTTATTTATCGAACGTTTTCGCTCGCTCCATGAGCTCGCGCTACCGTCATCAGATCATATTTATCAAAATATCTTCACTTTAAATCTTTTGGCCGCCACACATTACAAAGATTGTCCTCAGAGCTGATTAAAAAGATGTCATCTGCGTACATAAGTAACTTTACTTTTTTTGAACCGATCTCGCACAGATCCTTGAATCCAAGTGCTTAATCAAAACAACGTGCGTAGTGATGACTCGTTGCCAATCGCGGGATAAGTAATTCCTGTTTGCATCCGTGGTTTAAGTCGATGGCGTCAAAGTAGCGCTTATATATGTTTAGTTATTGTTATCAGATCACCCATTTCAAACTTTAAAAATACTTTTCACAGCAAAAATACATTTTTAAAATTATTTAAAGCTTTTAAAGAGCAAAAAAAAAACTTGCAACCGCTTAACTGCGAAATTCACTGTTTACATCCGAAAGTATTTATATCATAAAAAGGGTGCAATCATTTTTTGTTGCCGTGAACCTTTTGACAACCTTTGTATATTTTGTCTAGTTTTATAACACCTAATGGAAATTAATTTTTTTTTCATATCATTGCCATCAGTGTTAAAGTGCGAAAATATTTCTCTGTGGGTTCCTTACTTTTTTTAATAGAAATTTTTAGAATACTACTTGGTGTTATTCATGTTCATGATTTATACTATCCATTATCTAGTTGAATTTTAGAAAAGCAATTTTTTGAAAAAACCCAACTGAGACTAACATCAATATATACTTTTCATTAATATTTATTTGATCTTGAGCAGACAACTTTTTGAAACTTGTGTTTTGCAATGCGATATTAAAAAAAGAAAAAGGAAAATGTTCTGATATTAAAACAAAAAAATGAATTGAATTGTGAGTTTTACTGTTTGTTTCTTTATATTTTTATTACCTCACATCAATCAGTTTTCTCCAACTTGCACATTAAAGTTAGTGTCTGAATGTAAAAATATAAATTGTTGACTACATCATTAAATGACGTTACAAAATCTCCCTTCTCCAAAATCGTCCAGAATATTAGCAAGAAAGGCCAATCTGTTTCTATATGTCGTCACGTTACAATCGTTTTCTGATTTTCATGCACTCCAGATGAAATCGTGCGAACAAAATACAGTCGACGCTCGATATAACAACCGTCTCCGTCCTACAGAAAACGGTCTTTATAACGAATGGTCGCTATAAGAGGTAGAACATAGAGTATATTGGGATACAGTTGGGGGTTTTCTCACCAGTCGTTATATTAGGATGGTCTTTATAACGCAAGGTCGTTATAACAAGCGTCGACTGTAGTTCCAAATAATTTCGATAACTGTCTTTTAATGGAGAATTAGGGCCGTGGTGGCCCGATCGGTAAGGCATCGGACTCGTGTCTGAAAGGACCCGGGTTTGATCCCAGCCGATCAAAGATCCACCGTCTTGATTAATGATGACTGGGAGGCGTTAAAAATGTCGTGGTCACAAAGTCCTCCAAGTGAAACGGTACCTCTGGGGGTGCTAGGGCCTATGGTTTGCTCGACCCTAGGTTCTGGTTCAAAATTAAGAACAGAGCGCTCTTCAGGGCCCTATCCCGGTTAAACCACTAAGCTGGTAGGTACGGGGGACCCTGGAGGGTGAAATGAAATGAAATGAAATGGAGAATTATATTTTGGAGAACTTCATGAATTTTACGTTCTTTAGCTAAGATTGTGTTGTATTTCAGCAGAATAAAATTGCCCCTCAATTGTCGGAACAAAACTTAGTTTAAAACTCATTTTGAGACTCCTGCCCTCGGACTACTTTGAAATAAATGGTTGAACCATAGCGGTCTGTGATGATTTGAAATAAAATTATTGATTTTTTTCAAACTTAAAAGGAAGAAAAAATGACTGGCATAATCCATGAATCTGTAATATCATATATTTTAAAAAGTCAGAAATTTTATCAGTTAATTTCAGTCAAAATCAATTATTTAAAAATTATATTTATCTTTATTTATATAGTTTAAACTCTTTTGCTTTTTTAAAATTATCATTAATAACCTTCCTATAGCTCACTAATTATACCGAGACTTACTTAAGTTTAAACTCAATGATTTCCTTTCTACAGATATCAATTGGAATTAGTATACTACCTATCGGATTTCTATTTATGTCAATTAAAGATTTATGAATATCCTTTGGTACCAGTATCCTATTGATCGGATTTCTATTGATGTCTGTAAAGCTTTAAGTGATATCCATTGGGATGCTTTCCTACTGACCAAATTTATATTGATGTCTATAGGCCTTTATTGATATCCATTGAGGATATGATCACTAGGCTACAGACATCAATAGCTTCTATTGATATCAATAGAGACATCCGTAGAAATCTAATGATATCCATGGAGGATATTATCAATAGGCTACAGATATCAATAGCTCTATTGATATCAATAGAGACATCCGTAGAAATCTATTGATATCCATTGAGGATATGATCAATAGGCTACAGATATCAATAGCTCTATTGATATCAATAGAGACATCCGTAGAAATCTATTGATATCCATTGAGGATATGATCAATAGGCTACAGATATCAATAGCTCTATTGATATCAATAGAGACATCCGTAGAAATCAGTTCATATCAATAGAACTGAACTGATATCAATAGATTTTTCTATTGATTTCTACGGGTCATTTTTAGTAGGGAAAAAAGAAAAAAACAACAGAAAAAGCTACTATACACTTGAAAAGCATTTAAAGATTGAACAAATATAGTAAACAAAAATATAAGCTTTATTATCAATACACCATACATTTTTAAGACCATTATCAAAAAGTGATGGGCTTTCATCCCCCATTTGTTGTTCTTCATTAATAGCTGTAAGAAACGAAACATTTTATTTATTAATTTATTTTTCCGTTATACAGTATATAAAAATCAATAAAAGTTTTGACATTACACAATTAATATCACATTCTAAGTAATTTTAATGCAAGAGGAAACACTGATATTAAATTTAATTTTTTTTTTTTTACAAATTTTCTAAAAATTTATCACAAATTACAAAATGAAAAAAATATTTAATCTGTTACTGTGTAACAAAGCAATTTTAAGGCTAACAAAATAAATAATAGTATCATTGAAAAAAAAAATCCATAAAATTCTAAGTTATTGGAAAATTTTATGCACCTTTTCTTAATAGGATAGTTTTCGATTTTTCAATTTTATTTTTATATGATAGAGTAACATGTGTGAACATCATCGGTGAAAAAATTTTTGCAATACGATAAGTAGTCTTAATACAAATATCACGATTTAGGTTTTAAAAACAAATTGGTTATATTCATAAAAATGCAAAATTTGGTAAATCATATAATGCTCATTTATAATAAGTGAATTGTAATAAACAGTAAGTTATCACTCCTAGGCCAGGGCTAAGGCGAACTACATTATATAGAAATATTGTTTCCATACTTCGATTTTTTTTTTAAATCACATTTACTTTTGGAAATAGTGGGACATTTTATTCAACTTCAACCGTTCGTTTCGCAAAATTTAAAGTCGGGAGAGAAATGATGCTAAGTAGTGGTTACGACAAACTCTATAAGTCAGTTGGAGTTAAGGAGCTAATAAACAAATAGAAAAACTTATGAATTTTAAAACAAAATAACCAAGCCTTTTTGATTTTATGTTGTGACTTTTTCATTGCTATGGGAGCAGGGGCGGCCCTAGCAGTTTTGCCGCCCCGAACAAAAATGCAAAATGCCGCCCCTTTCCGCGATTAAAGTTTGAAAAGTAATAAATCTTGCTAAAAAATGTACAAACCAATAAATAGATAATAGGAATTAAAAACAGCGTAACAAAATAAAATCTTGTATTCAGGGTCGGATTTAGACCGAATGTCGCCATAAGCTATTTTAGATATTCTGCCTCTTTTTTTGTTGTGGGCAGAACAGGCCATTTTTGTCTTCTTTTCGCTGATGCAGAACTTCATGTGTTTTTTTTTTTTTTTTTTTTTTTTTTTTTTTAACACTTCGTGCTGTCTCTTATTCTTTTTTTTTTCCCTTTTTTTTTAAATTTACCCTTTGAGGGAGGATGAGTACGATTAAAGTAAAGCGATGACTATTTTTAATGAAGTATAGAATATCCGCGATTTTAGGGGGCTCGGGGGCAGGGGCGGATCTAGGGAGGGGGCCATGGGGGCCATGGCCCCCCCCCCAAAAGGATTTAGTTCAGTTTTTTTTTGGGGGTGGTGGGGAAAAATGTACAAAAAAAAAAAAAAAAAAAAAAAAAACCTCCAAAGAATAACGAAGTCTATTTATCACGTGTTTTTAACGATAAAGAAATTTATGCCCTAGCTGGAGTAAAATTATTTCCCTCCCCTCGGAACAGAAATTTATCTTAAACAACCTCATTTCCAACCTCATTTCGTGACAGTAACTTATTACACCCTTATTGCTCAATCATCAAATGTGCTAGCGTTATACTTAAAGTATAGTGAGGATCCTTTCTTTATTTTCTTTTCTTTCTTTCTTTTTTTTTACTACAAATATGCTAACCCAAAAATTAAAATTGATAGCTGCTCTCTCTATGATTATTGTAAATAAATAAGTAAACTAATTAATTTATAAACATCATTCCCAACACCCTGATCTTATGCAAAAATATATTCGAAAAAAAAAGCTATTTAGCTGCAAATTTATATTTATGTCTCTATAAAGCAGTACTTCTCAATGAGTGAGCTATGAGGTACTTCAGAGATGTTTCCAAACACACAAAAAATAAATAAATAAATAAAATAAAAATAAATAAATGAAAATAAATAAATGAAAATAAAAATAAAATAATATTTTAAAATGCTCTAATAATTGTTGGGCTATTTTCCCTATAAATCTGTCCTATTGCCTTGTTTCACGTTGAAAAAAAATGTGAGTCTAAAAATTTAAGGCGAAATTCATCAACAGTACTTCAACAGCATCGTCCTGCAAGCTCCAATGCCTTCTTTCTTTCTTGACCCTCGCCCAGGAGTGGTGGTGGAGGGAGAGGGGGGGGCATGACGGGGACTGCACCGTTGAACTTTTTTTTGGGGGGGGGGTGACGTTTTTTATCTATTTTGGTTGAGGCTCTCGGGGAAGGGGGTATTTTGTGCCATCGCTCTAGGCGGGGGGGGGGGGAGATTATGAGATGCGCACATTTGTGTAACTGATTTTCTTTTAGTAAGGGGGCTACGGGAAAAGAAACTGCATTTTGTGATAAAAGCATGAAACTTGGTAGGTTAGTAGACAATGTATAAAAAAACATTTTTAGAAGGGGAGCCAATCGGAAATCCCCCCCAAACCCCTCTTAGCGGCCATTTTTGGTCCAAAACTAGAAATAGCGCTTTTTTGTAATTATTATTATTATTTTCTTCTTAAATCATAGGCTATGTCATTACATTGGCGTTTATTGTATTTTTTATCTATTAAAGCTCCACTTAGAGACTAATTTTAAAAAGAACAACCCAAAAATGCTTTTTTTTGGCAAATCGATATTTTTTAAGAATAAATTCGTGGAAGTGAATTCCCTCCCCCCATAAATGCATTAATGGCTTAAGAATGTAAATATACATTAAATAAATGTTTTAAAAAAGTAGGGTGCCGGTTATCCGGATCCTAATTGACCGAACAGTCCAATTATCCGGTCATGATACCTCTCATTTTTATGACTAAGCACACATCATCGAAAATGTTCCCCAAGGGTACAAAAGCACAAGAACTTGAGGGAAAAGTTAATGTCAAGATAGCATGATTCTACCAAAATAAAATTTAAAGTTTCAATTTCAGAAATTTTAAAGTTTTAGTTTTAAATTTATTTTTCCTCTAATTTTTATTATTGTTGCCGTTGCTGATTTTTTTTCCTCAAATATGGTCGTTCATTAGGTGACGAATATTTTCCAGTGTGTTTATCATTGGTAACATGTGTCATTGTTCATATGTTCCCGTAAATGCTATTTATATGTATCGAGATTAGGAAAGATGCTCATATTTTTATAAGTTACGGTTTCTCATAGTCTTGTGGTTTTACATGTTCAAAAGTATTGTTTTAAATGCATTTATTTTAATTTTGTTTAAGTGTTAAAGTTTAAATGGTAAACTTTAATGGTTAAAAATTTAAATGGCATGGTTAAAGCTTTAATGGTTTAAAAGTTTAAATGGCAACCAGGGGTTATGTTTGGTAAAAACAACCCCAGGAAATGTTGTTTTTACCAAAATTATTACAACAGATATTTACTGGATAAGATTTATTTTCTGTTCGAAATTAACTCCAAAAAAATCTGTTGTGCCCTGCAGCAACTTTAAATGTATCAGTCTTGTACTGAGGTTATGAAACAATGTCCGAAATTCTGTCAAAACAGGCAAAAATTAGGCAATTATCAGACTTCGTAAATGTAGGTAGATTAAATTTGAAGAATTATTTGTATCGGAAAAATTTAATGAAAAGAGGGATAAGTGGCATAAATCTTGTATCTTGAGGTATAACAGTACAAAAGTCAGAAGAGCTGAAGAAAGAAAAAGAAAGGAAAACTTTGAAGAGTGCCACGTAAGTAAACATTTTGAAGAGGCTTCAGTTCAGCAGAAGAGAAAGAAATGCACTTCATCCTTTCCAGATTTGTGTTTCTTTTTTGATAAGCCTAGTGAAAATAGACAGGAGTTACATCTAGTTCTGACGAAATCAGTTGACAGAAAATACGAAATTGCGTGTTGGTAAAAGCAGACAGTACGCTCACTGCTGAGTTGGCGCAAGCTGACATAATAGCTCAAGAATGCAAGTACCACCGTACTTGCATTCGTAAAACTTTACTTGTAAAACTTAATCACTCATGAAGGACAGCAAATGATTGTTCTGAGGAAAATATTTATTCACGAATTGAGTTAATTGCCCTACACCGAGTAATTTCTTACTTACAAAATCTTAGAGTTAACAAAGGTCATAAGTATCCATTTTTCAGAATATTCGTTCTACTAAAATATTATTCTGAAGGAATAGAAGACTTATGCTACAACACAATTTATCAATCGAAAATAAATTTGCTAATGATGTTGACAATACCGGGCTTAGAGCAAAGATATTATCACGCTTCGGACATGGACATATGCATGCAGAGAAATCAGGCTTTGAATATGTTTTAGTTTGTAAAGGTAAGTGAATCAATATGTGTCTCCAGTACTAGCAGTTTCGAAGATGCTCTCGCAAGTGACATGATAGTGAATTCCACTAGGACATGCATTTGAAAGTCAACTGTCAGCGTCGAAGGCGGATTTGAAGAGTCAGCAAGAAGCTGTTGATCCTCTTCTTCCGTCCTTTTAAATAACTTGTTATATGGTACTTGCAATATTGATGGTCTTCCTTCTCAACCATTACTTGCAATTTGTCAGTTGTATTTAATATGCATATATATATATATATATATATATATATACTTCAAACAAATTAACAAAGCAAACTATCAAGCATCAAGTAAACAAGGAACAACCAATACCTGTTTATTTGGCCATTAAAGTACACGAACAGACTAGAAGAAAAAGTCTTGTTGACATAATGCATATTTTGGAACTTTTCATTTCTTACTCATGGCTTCTAAAGATTTCTACTGGACTCTGCAAAGCATCAGTTAAACAAATTGATAAATATAAAACTACATTTCCCTCACATTTCAGGATCTTTGTTTTTACACCGGCCGCGCACGATAATTTTTATTATAACTCTAGTAGTACAACAAACAAGGATGCTTTCCATATAACAAGCATTTCATTGTTTCAGCATGTGCCATTTCAGCAGCAAGGCTCAAAAATTCCTCTTGTATTTCCTGAAATACCATCTTCTAAAAAGGTCGCTCAGTTACCACATCAGGTATATCATTATTTGTAAATCCAGCATATCTTTCAGTGAAGGAACCACCACAATCTAATTTTGATGGATTAAATAAGTCAGAAATGCTTTTCATAGAAACTAAATTAACAGATGAATTCTTGAAAGAGGTGAAATGTCTTAAGCGAATTTACGTCACGCAAGTGTAAAACAAACTGCTCTCAAAAACTTGTTGGTGCTTCAAAAATGGACTGTGTGCACCAATGTGTAAATTCTGCAATGGAAGATGTTGTATATCTATGTAAATTACTAGCCAGTTCAATTACGAAAAATCAGCTTGTATATAGCCATTACACATAATCATTGAATATAATTGCTTGCTCAGATTTATATTGAAATTCAGTTGTTTCTTTTGTTATAAAGGGTTACTTTTCAATAACAGCATAATATGATAAGTAGTAGAGAAGTTGCTTAATTAACACAGCACTAAACTTTTTATTACAGCAATTTTTTTTTTCTTCTCTCATCTTTTAGAGAGAACAAACTCCTCAAATCGTTTAATGAGAAAAAAACTTGAAATTTGTTTTAAAGCTTTTTCTTTAGAATTTCGCAGTTGTATAAAAATATGATCGTGCCTCCCCCTCCCCCCTATTTTATAGGTGCAAGCGTAACTTATAATCCTGCTGAATGTGAGTGAAATTTCCATGACATTGCGTATTTTTTTTCAAAATGTTTGAAGTTTTTTTATTACTTTTTTCGTCCATAAAGAAAACTGGTTTTATTTTAATTAATCAAAGATAAATATTCATTCTTAAGGAACAATTCAAACGGTTTTTTTTTTAGTTTTGAAAAAGTACTAGTTTTGCTTATGATTTTTAATTTCTGTTTTTATTTTCAGTTTTGCAATACATTTTTATGAGTAAGTTTTAAAAAATATGCTCGGGTTTTCCAAAGTTTCGGATTTTTGGGGTTCGGATTGCTGGGATTTTAATGCAACTAAATTGTTTTTCTTTAATATAGTGCTTTCAGATACATAGTTGGACATCCTTAAACCGGCCCCTGAAAATAATTTGGAAGATTTTGATTAATTTCAGTTTTTTAGAAAAAAACGAATTTTTAATGAGTACTATTAAAATTAATCGGTTTTAAGCTATTTTGACGGTTTTCTAATCTTTGTTTAACATAATTGAACTCTAATAAGATGATAAAAATGGTGTTTTTTGAAAAAGAAATAAGAAAAGCAATTTCGGACTTTTTGACCAAAAATGGCCGCCGGAGGGGTTTGGGTGGGGATTTCGGAATGGCTCC
This sequence comes from Uloborus plumipes, assembly GCA_038373865.1. Classification (NCBI taxonomy): domain Eukaryota; kingdom Metazoa; phylum Arthropoda; class Arachnida; order Araneae; family Uloboridae; genus Uloborus; species Uloborus plumipes. The sequence continues at coordinate 49,027 of JAXGGA010007450.1, forward strand.
CCTTCTAAAAATGTTTATAAATACATTGTCTACATACACACCAACTTTCATGCTTTTATCACAAAATGCAGTTTCCGGCTATATTTTGGACCATAGCCCCTCTACTATTTCATGAGGGGTTGGAGGGACTTTTGCTAACTCTTTCTTCAATCAGAGTCGTCAAAACCTCAGAAAAAGAAAACGTGATTCTGTTGCTTTTAAGCATCTCTTTAGTTGGGTTTTTGTCTATGAATGGTGCCCTTCATTTATTGACCGCGTTATTTCAAGTAGTTTTGTAGCTCTTTTGTAGTTCATTTTGCTAGTTTTATGTTGATAAGACGGAATTCAAGAACAGTATAGTTGATCATTAGGAGAGGTTTCACAGTTATAAAAATGAATCGTAGTACACCGAAGGTAAGTTTTGATTTTGTTTTGTAATTATTTGCACTTACAATTAGTAAATATTCTCGATCTTTTCAGTGGCTAATAGAAAGCTAATATAAACAATTTTTCCCACTTTTCTATTTGCTTTTTCGTTTAGATTGTTCATAGAATTTCCAGCAAAAACAATTTTTGTGAGAAACTATTTTTTCGTGTTTTTCTAAAACTATTCTTCAGTACTTTAACTCGTGCTTAGCTAAACACAATCAGAAAAAGTTATTTAACTCTAACATGAGTCTTAAAACTAGATTTATTTGCTTGTATAATTGAATAATAAAATATTGTAAATTTCATGAGTGCAAACTTTTTACTGCACGTCGAGTCAAAATTTGCCTGTAATGGAATTTTAACTGCTAATCTACATGCACAGAATTTAAGTGGAGAAAATTTTCTACTTCGTGGTGCAACGTAAATTGCGTGAAAAACACCAATATTACAGCAATCTTTTTCGACGAATATTGTTGAATTAGTACGTAAACTTAAAATTAAATTTCCTTTGATAGAAAAATAATATTAAAGTTTTCAAAATTTTATATACACTGAAGTGACAAAAGTCATGGGATACCTCTTAATATCGTGTCGGCCCTCCTTTTGCCCGGCGAAGTGCAACAACTCGACGTGGCATGGACTCAACAAGTCGTTGGAAGTCTTCTGCAGGAATATTGAGCCATGCTGTCTCGATAGACGTCCATAATTGTGAAAGCGTTGACGGGGCAGGATTTTGGGCACGAACAGACCTCTCGATGGTGTCCCATAAATGCTCAATGGGATTCATGTCGGGCGATCTAGGTGGCCAAATCATTCGTTGGAATTGTCCAGAATTTTCTTCAAACCAATTGCGAACAGTTGTGGCCCGGTGACATGGCGCATTGTCATCCATAAAAATCCCATCGTTGTTTGGGTACATGAAGTCCATGAATGGCTGCAAGTGATCTCCAAGTAGCTGCACATAAGCATTTCCAGTCAATGTTCGGTCCAGTCGCACTAGAGGACCAAGTCCATGCCATGAAAAAACAGCCCACACCATTACGGAGCCACCACCAGCTTGAACAGTGCCTTGCTGACAGTTTGGGTCCATGGCTTCGTGGGGTCTGCGCCACACTCGAACCCTACCATCGGCTCTTACCAGCTGAAATCGTGACTCATCGGACCAGGCCACGGTTTTCCATTCATCTAGGGACCAACCGATATGCTCACGTGCCCACGAGAGTCGCTGCAAGCGATGTCGTTCTGTCAGTAAAGGCACTCGAGTCGGTCTTCTGCTGGAATAGCCCAAGAAATCCAAATTTCTCCGCACAGTTCTAGCAGACACGTCCATTGTACGTCCCACATTGATTTCTACGGTGATTTGACGCAGTGTTGCTTGTCTGTTAGAATTTACGACTCTTTGCAGACGTCGCCGGTCTCGATCTTTAAGTGCAGGCGGTCGACCACTGCGCTGTCCATGGTGGGATGTTATGCCTGAAATTTCATACTCTCGGCACACTCTTGACACAGTGGATCTGGGAATGTTGAATTCTCTAACGATTTCCGAAATGGCATGACCCATGCGTCTAGCTCCAACTAACATTCCGCGTTCAAAGTCTGTTAATTCACGTCGTGCGGTCATCATCACGTTAAAACCTCTTCACATGAATAACTTGAACAGAAATGAAAGCTCTGTAAAAGCACTGCTCATTTATACCTGTTCTATGCGATGCTACTGCCATCTGAAAATTTGCATATTGCTATCCCATGACTTTTGTCACTTCAGTGTAATACAGATGTAGTTTTCATTCTAATAACTATAATTATATTATAAAAGATAGACGTGAATTATTTGTTTTATTCATTGTAACATATATATTTTATATATTTTTTAATATACGTCTTGTTATAATAACATATAATGTATTTTCAAAACAGAGATTACTTTCTCAAAAATTCATAAGAATTTAAACTATAGAAAGTGTAAGTAAAGTCATTGTTTATGCTTATGATTGCCGCTGTAAACAAAAAAGCATCGTTTTAAAAATTTGTTTATTCTCTTCTGAAGTTTTATAGCTTGATTTTAGTGAGTAGGGGTGAGGGGATTTGTGCCGTTTAAGTTGGTAGGATGGACACCTTTTATTTTAATAATTGTATTGTATATTTTATTTTAATAATTGTTGTAGTGCAATGTGATTCAAACTTCAACAGTTACCAAATAATAAGTTTCAAAACAAATTATCAATTTATGTGATTTCTTAGGCAACACAGCCGTACTGGCCAACGTCGAAAAAATGACATATTTCGAAGATCAACTTTACTGAATAGTAGGTTCTATCGGGTTACATTCGAGCCTGTCTATCTCGAAAGCCTCTCAACCCGGAATTTTTAAAGTTTCCCTGCATTTGCAGCAAAAAATCAATATACTTTCCATGTTTATCTCGAAAAAAAAAGAGAAAACATCTGTATCTCGCAGTGGCGTACCGGGGGGGGGGGGGGGTGCCAAGGGACCAATGCACCCCCCAGGTTTTGCCAAAGCATTAGAGATAGTGTCACCGAGTTTTAAAAATCAGTGGGTCTGTTCAAATATCAAATGTCGGGAGGAGGGATGGGAAACACTTAAGTTTTAAAAAGTAATCTTCAGAAAAATTCACTTCATTTTTGAATGAAAAATACTTGATAGAAACTAACATACTTTTTTGAATGAAGTGCTTGTTTCTGCAGTAGTAAAGAATGGTGCTGTCCATCCTCTCACTCATGGGACTCATGGGCGCCCATATGCGAAATTTTAAGGGGGGGGGGCTCAAATATTTTCTCCATGGTTTAGCAGGATATTTTTCCCATAGAAAGCAATTTTAGTGCAGATTAGAGTTATTAAAAGTTGACTTTCTTAAAAACTTATACATTAACGGCTAAAGAAGACATTTTAAAAATAATTTTGCCCAAAAAATAGTACTTAAAGCAAGGAAGCACTAATTTCTAAGAGGGGGCTTGAGCCTTCACTTGCCCCCCTATATGGGCGCCCATGCGTCTCCCTATCATTTTGTGGGATGCTCGAGGATTGCAGCATCTTTTGGTGCTTGAACCACTGATTATAGAGGCTTTAAATATTTTTTAAAAAATGCTTAAACCTTTTTCTCCTTCTATTCTTTTTCTAACATAATTACACGTCGTGAAGAAATAGTGACTATACAGAAAACCAGAATTAAGAATAACCTCTTATCTATAATCACGTAAATTAAAATAAATCAGAAATATAGAAAGAAACTACTTTTTAAGATTTGGCAAATTGTAGTATTGAGGAATAACAGTTAGGGAAACAAAACAATTTGCACAATATATTGAATTAATTGCTATAGAAGCTTTACAAGATTGCAGCGTAGGCATTTTTCAGGTCATCAACAATTTAAATTTTAGTCAATTTGCCTGCAATAACACGTACTGCAGAAGAACGTTTTCAACAATTAAATGTTCAGAAATTTTAGAGGAACTGGTACAAAAAAGTTTTTAAACTTAATGTTTAATATAAATCTATATGCAAATATGTCTGTACGTGTACGTGACAAAAGAAATCTTAATAATTTTGCAAAACTAAAAGGAGGGGGAGGATAAGTGCTACTTGGTGATATCTGTTATGTGCAAATTTTTTTTATTTCAGTACGTTTGCAGCTTTAATCCTTTTACATTGGACCATTTTCAATTATTGAAGGATTTTATAAATTTTCCAATAAAGATTTCCCCAGTTTTGGTAATTCTAAATTTTGATCTTGTGGTAGCTTTATTATTCTTAAATTATATTTATTTCTGTAAATGTTATAACTTAATTAAACAAAATTCTTCGTGACTGTTTCAAACAGATAAATTTAAAATGCGGTAAATAATTATAAAAAAAATCATCGAATGGTAGTTCTAAACATTGATTCTTTTCTCACGAGAACACTATGCACCCCTCAACACTAATTTCTGGGTACGCACTGATATCTCGAATCCCAGATTGCAGCTACGCAGTAATTTGCAGCTTCGAAGTCGAGCGATCTGTTTAGAAGCAAAGAAAAAATTTCCCTTGCCTCAGAAACATTCGCATTGTCCCACTACCGCTATTGTCCTCTAGGAACAGAGGGAACAGTGGAGGTTGTTTCTGGAATAGGTTTTCTTGGAAAACCACAGAAAGTCACAACCGCTCGTTTCGAGATCTGGTTTATAGTGTGATACTGTAGTCTATTTGTGTTTGTCGTAGTCATTCCTAAAGCTGAGAAAAAACACGTTATAATATAATAGTAAAATGCCTAACAGAACTAATACAGAAGAATTTTAATCTATGGAATATATTGTCTTTTGTTCCAATTTCAAGTCTTCAGAGTTCAAATTTCAATAATCCTCTCAAAATCTCAAAGCCCTATGTGTTTTTCAGCTGGGGATACTTAAAAAAATAATAATTAAAAAAACCCTTAACGCTTCCCAAATGAGTATGCGTAGGAAGCTCAGAATGGCCCCCTCCATTACGATCGGCTAGATCCGCCACTGCTCGGGGGTTTCTCCCTCGATTGAAATTTTGAAAAATAGACCTAAAAATGTTGCATTTTGGAGGTTATTAAGACTACAAAAATAACAGGAGAAAAATAGGTAAACAATATCTTTTAAAAGTTATACCTTCTTTTGCAAATTAAAATCAGTCAGAGTAAAAATTGCTTGTACTTGTGGTTCTATAAATCGGTGACATCAATCGACGAGGAAAAAGAGCTTGGAAGGAGAAAAGAAAACTCACATCTGATTTCGGTATAAAGTTGGTGTCTCTCAAATCCACCGACTAATACAATACTGCATTAAATGCAAAATGATCAATAAAATAAAACGTATAAAATGATTTAAAGGTAATGGTTTGAAGATTTAGAAAACAGAAGAGTAACATCCCGACATTCGGACACTTGAAGCTTGATGCACTTGATAAGATATAAAGTTGCTGCACTTTTCAAGGAGTTTTAAAGAATAATTTAATTATTTTCAAGACCTCAAGAATAATTATATTTAAGGCAATTTATTTGCACATTACAGCCTCTGACATTTGTATGCTTAATTGCTTAATTTCACATATTGCACTAACTTTAAAATAAACGTGTCTTTAGTTAAGAAGCAGATATTACTAAAGATTTCTCACTTCAACTTTTTTTTTAGTCACAAGAGAGCAGAAAAAGAAAAACAATAAGGGTAGTCTAGTATTTTTTTCTCGTTTTAAAGACATCAAAAAAATGTGGTATAGATAAAAGCAAGCAATAACAAAAAATTTCCAAAATACTAAATCAGGAATTAAATAAATAGCAAGATATGAAACATGTGAATCACAAAAATTTATCCCAAGCACTATGCTACAGAAATGCGAAAATCATGAGTTTTACATTTTTGATGCAGGAAGCATTAAGGAGCTGAATTTAATACTTTTTTTTAAGAACTTTCAAGCAATTTACGCATTTGGAAATGAATTTTACTTTTTCAAGTCCTTTTTTGTTTTCAGGAACGAGTAATGTTTTTCTTTTTTTTTTGGGGGGGGGGGGCAGCAAAGGGAGGACCATTGTTTGTTTAGATTGTAGGTATATCCAGCCCTGTTTAGATTAATTAAAGCTATAAATTGAAAGAAACAAAAAAGAAAACAAATACCACAATATAATTAGCAGACCTCAAAAAAAAAAAAAAAGGAAGAAAAAGAAATGTAGGACAGGCTTTGCGTATTTTCTACACATTGTGTGTGTTACACGTTGTGTACACACATTGGGTGCATGTGAGCAATAAATTATATGACATGTCTAAAGTTCTTAAATGTATTTATATAAGATACAATCAATTATCTTAAGTTTGTAAAATAATCATTTAAAAAAATGCAGTTAAACAACACTTGTATCTGATGCATACTTTTCTGAAAACTTAATGAGAGATTAATAATTTGCTTGCTATATCAGAAATACCGGGTAAAGTATTGTTGTAAATGGATTGTTATGCAATGGTAAATTTATTATAGGAGTATCAAGAAGAAAAAAACAAAGTTTTTTTTTTAAAAATTCTTTTTGACTTTTTATCCTGTAAAATTTCTGAGTCAATTTTAAATCAATCTGTTCAACTAATTCATGACTTGGCTGTGATTATTTTCATTGGAAAGTATTTTTAAAGTCTGTGTTTCTGAATTTTGCTTTCTAAAATATTACAATCATGTATTATTTTGTTTTTTTATAAACGATGCCTTATGTCTCTTCTCATCATGCACACATTTTATTAATATTTATTTTTTATTCATTCGGTAAAATGCGGTAAATTGAGATTTTTTTCCCTCCCCGTTCGGGGCACTCTGGTCTTCTACCAACAATTTCAAAACATTAACATGCTTAAAAAAGTTGTCTAATGTAGTTAGTTTGGTTTTTTAAATGTCTCCATTGACAGTCAAAGTTTCTAAAGATTCGTTTATAGTTTATAAATATATATTCGTTTATTTTAATAGGCTATGTTGAAACAACCAAAATGCTACACTGAAGTGAATACATTTCAATAACACGCTCAAACATCGCTACATTCATAATTTTCAGAATTCCGAAATATAAAAAGAATTATGTTTGTAAAATTCGTTTATACTTTTCTTTCCTTGAAGAAAACATTATTTTAGCCCAAATATAATTTTATTTCAGCCTAAGGCAGGGATTCAAGTGAAACAGCACTGCTATCGCTTCGAATTGCAATCCCTACTGGAAGTGAATTACATTATCATCAACTTAACTTGGCATGACGTCACTACGGGTGGAGCCAATAAGAGCTCACAAGCACTCAGCGATCTCCTCTTATTCGCCAAGTAGGCTGTGACGTTTTATCTAGCTCGTTTTTCATAGGCAAACGTCACGCTGACGTCACGATGTTTTTATCAAGAAACGTTCTAATGTAATTCATTTCCAGTAGCGATTGTAATTTGCGATGGCCTGTTTCACTTGAATCCCTGCCTAAGTATATTCGAGTCCAAATGCCGCCCCTAAAAAGGGGGACTTCCAAAAAGAACAACTGTATTGATAAATAATAAAGTATTGCTCAGTATGAAATGATACTTCTTTAAAAAAAAACGAGCACTAAAGTAAAATATGTATCACATGTTTGCTTTATTTTAAAATTAATTCCCCTTAAATATTGGATTTTAACACTTTGCACTAAGTTTTATGCAATTTAAACTGATATAATTAGAAAAGTTTACAAAAGAAGAAAATAATCTTTTAGGGGTTTTAGTGAATGAACTGGAATTTTTTAATTGTCGTCAAAACTCAAAGTTTTAAAATTGTTTGAAAAAGTGCTGTAAAAATTTAGAATATATCGTCAACTTGCTGTTTTAAAATGTTCGAAAACGCTGATTTAGATGTGGACTTGTTCCTATAAAATGGAGCACTTTGCTCATCCCAAGGAAGGAAAAAAAAAAAAAAACATATTGGCATAAAATAATAATAATAACAAACTAATAAATAGGTCAAGAGTATTGAGCTCTTATATTGCACCGTAGTATAGCTCATAGACTCTCGATTTAAATTTTCTCAGGGGGAAAAAAAGGACATTTTGAGAGCCTTGCAGTTTTTGGCTGTATCCTTGTAATACAAATGGCAATGACTTGAAAATAGGGCTTATTAAAATATTTTACACTCTTTAAAACACATTTTTAACAGTTTTTCGATATAATGTGCAGCATTATTGTACAAAAATAGTAAAACATGGAAAATAGAGGTCCGTTAAAATCTTAACTGAAAACTTCATTTTAACCATAGCCGTAACTTTTGTTTGTTAGTTGCTTAGAAAACAATGTTCTAGTGATGACGACGAATTAATACTTTTTGAAATAATTAAAAGGTGAAATTTTGTAAAATTCACGTCGTCGAATGCAGAAAAAATCTTAAAAACTCATAGTACGAAATATCGATTTGATTCCATTGGGCACATCATCTTTTTTTTTGTAAATAGATTGATATTTGAGCGTTACTCGGAACAAGACGTTTTCTTTGCGTTTATTTTAAAAGTGTAATCAAGACATTGGTGCTGTGTAGTTTTATTGAATTTCTTAGTCAATTAGCAAGCTATATATTTGATTGCAAACCGTCACTTGCGTCAATAACATTCGAAATCCGCAATCGGCTTTTAGTGAGATTCTGGGCGTCTGACGTTTCTGTTCTGAGTGCAGCACATCTTGTATCAAAAATATTCCTCCACAATATTAGGTACTTTGTGGGGAAAATGTCATGGAACCATTTTTTATTATTTTAAACGAGTATTTTAATAATATTCCTTTCTTTCCCTAAAAAAAAAAAATGAAAAAAGCAAAACAAAAGACTTGAATATGAAAGTAGTTTGATTCATCTTCAGTTGTGCTTCAAAAATTATATGAATTTTCTACATAATTCTGCTGCACTCTTTAATGCTGTAGTACATAAGGTGTTGTTTTTACTGAAGCTGATTTTGTAATTTAAAGAAAATAATGAAAACAAAATCTTTTATTTCAGACTTGTACTTATAAAACATGGCAGGACAGTTGCCTATTGACCAGGAGAGAGAATTGAAGAAAGAAGTAAAAAGACGACGACGGGTATTAGCTGTTGCTTTAGGAGAGCGGGTATGTTTATTCTTATAATTAAAATGGTATCAAGTGTACAATTAGTTGCTTGAATGTTCTGAAGCCGAACATTGAAAGTTGTATCCACAATTGTACGAAGAGGAACTGAGAAACTGGCTCAAAGTACACAGGTGCTAGTCTGGACAGTTTTTGGCATGATATATCTCAGACCACTTCGTAGGCTCATCTCATATCATAGGTTTAATTGTTCCGTCCTCATTTTTACAAAGTGGATGCAAGACCTAACAGTTCAACATATACAGGGACCACCGCTTATATGAAACATTTATTCGAAACGGTTTTCATTTAAAACAACTTGATATTGTTCTGTTTTCGGCAATTTGATTCATTAAAGCAGCCGATTCATTTAACCGCTTCTTCAATTGAATGGCACCCACTGTATCTACAGAACTAATAGAGCATAACAAATTTCACACCAAATGTGAAAAGGGTACTCTTTTAAACTGTATTAGCATTAAATTACCATAGACTAAAAATAAAAGACATGTGCCCCTTTCATTTTCAGTGTGCAAAATTACTCAGAACAGTGGTTGATAAATCTAGCTTAAAACCAATTTGAGATATTCTTGCAGCACCAATAACTAATTATTTTTTCAACTCTTGATTTAATGTGGATTAGTGTTGCTTAACTTTTCAAGTTCCGCGTTAAGCATTCTCCACCTTGCCAAGTGCTATAAAATCGTAAAACCGTTGAAAAAAATTCAGATTTGGCTAAAGTTTTGGCGAATGAAAAATTCCCGAAAATTTCCGCTAAGAACAGGGATGTATTAATTATTATAGGAATAATATTAATTAAATATATTAAATTAATCTTTGTTTTAGACTTTCAATATTTGGTAAAGACTTGAAATTTGGCTACTCTTTACTGTCTAATAGCTTGAAATCCCTAGCGTGGGCCCTGCTTTTTTTAACACATAGGTTACATCTCAAATCAAGATAAATCTTGCGGTCTAGAGTAAGATAAAAAGTTAAATATTGCCAAAATGAATATAGTCAAGCATAATAACATGACATGGAAAACAAAAGAAACTTACGAACAAGGAATTGTTACCATGGCTTGTTTTATTAATATTAAGTTTGAAATTGTTATCAGATACCAATTTCCGATTTTTTTTCGTTTGAACATAGATTTAACACGCAGGGGTGTTTGTGGTCCGAATTTTTGCGATAATTTTAGGGTGCCGTTACTGAGCATTTTCAGCTGCAGTATCCAAAAATATTTCAGAAATTTTCAGATTTTTAAAAATAAATTCAGTTTTAAAATTTATCGTAAATCATTTTTAATAATAAAAAAAAATAACAGAACTACTCTGAACCACCATCTTTCTTTAAAAGGACACTGCTCTCATCTTCCTGAACTTATTTTTAAAAGAAAATGAGCACTAATTTCATGAAAATTTGCGATTCTGGTGTTTTCCGCAGTTTTCGTCAATTAAATGTCAGGCAGTATAACATTAACCTTTTAACTGTCATGCCCGAGATAGTCTCGGGCACAGCTGGTTTTCGAAAATGTCACGCCCGAGTATTACTCGGGGTAAATTTTTTAAATTTTTTTTTTAGTGCATCGTATTGTTATACCCGAATATATATCGGGAGACATTTATTTCGGCTTCATCTCTTTGTCAAACCCGACTGTTTCTCGGGTTTGTGCTTGGAAACGTGTTAAAAATCAATAACTTGACAGTTAAAGGGTTAAGGGGACCATTCATTTTTAGATGAAATACAGAAATGAGCTACTAATGAGTTGGAACAAATCTTGTAATATATTTATTTACAAAATTTTGATTGATTTTGAAGATTTCCAGTGGAGAATCCCACCCCCTACCCGCAAGTCATCGCAGATTGTTTCAGATGTTACGTTTTTATTTGTTTTGTTTTAAAAATTTTGCAGTTTAGACTCCTTGAATATCATTCCTTCTCCTAACGTTACCAAGGTTGGCTCATAGAATCTCATTTTAATACTCCCGCTCCAAATTTCAATTTTGACGCGTTTCCAAGGGAGAGTTCTGAAACTCTTACTTTCCCCTAATGTATTATTAAAGATGGTCTACAACTGCATTTTAAAAACTTCAATTCCAAACATTTTCTAGGAGGAGAGCTCTTGAACCTCTTTTCCCTAACATCACTGAAAATTGTCTAGAATTGCTTCTTTATAGACTTAAATATCAAAAAGTTTTGGCAGGGTTCCACAGCCGCAACACTTAACGGTACCAAAGATGTCAATCAATCGCGTTTGTAAAACTCCAATTTCGAACAATCTTCGGGGGAAGTCCCCTGAATCTCCAACAATCAAAGGTAGTCAAAAATTATATTTTTTAACTTAAACTTTTAAAAATTTCCAAGGAAAAGTTCCAAACCCCATTTTTTGTCATAACATGAAAAATGACCTGCAATTACGTTTTCAGGACTTCCAATTCAAAAAATTTCTGTAGAAGAGACTAAAAGTCCTTTATTCTCTACCTTCCAACTCTATCAAAAATCGTCAATAACTGTTTTTGGAAGTTCAATTTCAAAACATTTCTGGGGAAGAATTCTGAAGTCTTCTAATGCCATCAAAAGTCTCCTACAATTGCATTTTTAGGACATAATTTCAAAAATTTTTCTAGGGAACAGCCCTCGAACCCCGGTTTCTGAAATTATACTTTGGAACTCCAATATCGGACAGTGATTGAGGAAAGTTCCCGACTACTATCCCTTCTCTTCATGTTACCAATGATGGCCACTATATGCATTGTTATGGCTTCAACTTTGAAAGATTTTGTAGGAAGGAGCCTCGAAACATCTCAAGGAGCTCAAAATATTTTCCGTCTTGAACACATCACTAAACTTGCACCCATGGCCGAAAGCCCAATAAGAATCGAAAAGTGTATGTTAAATCTTTTTGTATTGAGAATAAGGCCTACATCACATGGATGCAAGACCTTCCGTCTTAAGACGGATTTCCGTCTTGATGAGATATCAGAAACGGAGCTTGGAACGGAAAGAAAATTTAATGACTTTCTTCAGTTTTTAGTTAATAAGAAATTTTTTTTCTCAATGTTAAAAAAATAAATAAATTTCAATTCCAAAAAAATTCTGAGAACCCTCAACCATCCTCTTTCTAATATTTTTGCGATAGCCTGAATTGCAATTTTGGAATCTACAGTTTCAAAAAATTACTGTAAGAGAGCACCTGAACCCCATTCCTTCCTTTTACGTTACCAAAATGACCGATAATCGCGTATTTAGGACTTACAGTGAACTCTCACTTATGCGCCGGCCCAAGGGACCAACAGAAAAAAGGCGCACAAGTGACAGAGACTCATAAGTGAACAAGCCTATTTAAAGATCTAAAACGCAACATAAGTTCTAATGAGAGCATGAATTAGAATGTTTCTGTAGAAAAGGGACATATTACTACAGTTTGGCAACAACTGTAACGTAACTACAGTGGTAAAGAGAAAACAAAAATTGTAGCATACCTAATCACAAACTGTAACCTTTAAAACGATCTATAATAGATAATTGTCCCTCCCCAAACTGTAGTTGGTGAGGAAAAAATATCTTCCGTGAGCAATAAAGGCGAAACATTAAAGAAGAAAGTGAAGAAACATGCTTATTTTTAAAGAAAATTAATTATTTTTTTACATTTTACGAAAAATTCGGCGCAGAAGTGAAATTCTTATCTGTAGAGCGACTCATAAACGAATGATGTTACCATTATTTTGCTATGGAATGCACTGGGACCTTTGAAAATCGTTGTATAAGTGAAAAAGGCGCATAAATGAGGCGGTGTATAAGTGAGAGTTCACTATACTTTTTCAAAAACTTCGGGGGGAGCCCCCGATACCCCTCTCTTCCATATTGTTGGCGTTCATTCAATTTTACGTTTTCGGAGCCACAATTTAGAAAATGCACGAAGGAGAGCCGCCCCCCCCCCTTTTGCTACACACAAACAAAATGCTTGAAATACTGCACTTAAACGGAGACTCACGTTGTTATAAAAATAAAAGCTCAAAATATTCAAATTTAGCACTAATATTCAAAAATTGACAAAGTGAAAATAAACAATATAAAAAGAACATATGTCCTTAAGTACGCAAGGAGGGGGGGGGCCTCAAAATATTTTCCATCTTGAACACATCACTGAACTTGCACCCATGCTACATCATACTTGCAAACTTTTACGTATTAGGTGCATGGGTGCAAGACCTTCCGTCTTAGGACGGATTTCGGTCTGGGCGAAATCACAGAGACTGATGACGGGACGGAAAAAAAAACAGATATCATTGCTTCAGTTTTTATTTACAAAACATAAAATCGAATTTCTCTAAGTCATACTTAAACTTGCCAATTTTTCTGGATTTGGTGGAAAATTTACGCATTTGGGTTGTTTTTTACGCCCATACACGTCAGTCCCAATTTCTGATGCATTTCAAAATCAGATTGCATCCACCTCTGCAAAAGCCTCCTATTTTGGTTTGCTGTGTGATTCTACCACATGAATATCGCCAATTTTGTGCTTACCATTATTTTTTACTTTTCTTATGTCTCATATTCCATAGCACAGAAATTGCACGATCGCCA
>JAXGGA010007451.1:0-62613 GCA_038373865.1 Uloborus plumipes
AGCAGTGGTCATAAAAATACTAAACATACGCGAGGTGTCTCTCTTTTAATGTGCTTTTAAAAAGCACAACTCTAATAAAATTATACTTTAACTCTGTGTCAAATTACTGGAGAAACTGTATTTTGATGACACTTTCCAAGTGGAAGTCAAGCCATAATACAGACGAGATGCCTGTATTATGTCTAAAGTTCGGTGAATTGTTCGTATTTCATTATGGATTTTATTATTAATAACAAGTTAACTGTTACCGGAAAGCACATAAAGCGGTGTGTTTATGTTTCATTTACTCTATTTATAACAGCTAATTTACTTTATTAGATTTGTTTTATTTTGGAAGTTTTAACAGTTTTGAGTTTGATCGGATTGTCATAGTGCAAGAGTCCATGAGTGTCAGACTTACGCCATTTTATAAAAGTCTACATTTTTTCTGCGAAAGCACATGATTGCTCCAAAAGCATAAACATCATATAGTCATTCAATGTCACGTGACCTGGTGGTCCCCACCCAACCATCTCCGATTCGAAGGCACATTTCAGAGAGGTACCTTGAAACCAACCTATGCAGATTCAGATTATACAACAAAAATAGTCAGCATCTAGAATACCTCAAAAAAAAAAAAAAAAAAAAAAAAAAAAAAAAACGAGATTATTAAAAAATAGCCGCTAATAGCGGTTTAGCCTAAACGTGACAATTCGTTTCATAAATTGTCCCTTCCGCCATTTTGGAGCACTTTTTTTAGCCTACTTTCCCGTTAAAAATAAAAGAGACGAAAAAAGCATTAAAATTGGCTTAATGCATCTAAAAAATGTCGCCAAGTCCAAAAAAAATCGCCAAGAACAAAAAATATCGCCAAGTTCAAAAAATATCGCCAAGTAAAAAAAAGTCAAAAAGAAACAAAAAAATGAAATAAATATCGAAAAATAAAAAATTTGAAAGTAGGGTATTGAGATGGGGAATTTGTGTGTCGGTCTGTCGGTCTGCCGTTCAGAAAAAAATTTAACATGAGCGCCTACGGAGAAATTTAAATTGAATGTTGATTCTGAACTTCAAGGCGGATTTCCTTCAAACTAAATTTGTAAGAAAATGGTTTTGATAAATAATGTATTGTAAAATACTTTTCTGAATAATCTTCTGTGAGGACTCTGATTCCGACTCCGACTCCGCAAACATGGCGGAAATGCAGGCTCAGAAAAAAATGACTGACTCTGCAGACGATTTTTTGTTTATTTATTTATTTGTTTTGTTTAATTTATTATTATTTTTTTTTTATCAGACGATTTTTTTTGTCAACAAAAATTTTTCATTCACGAGAGCATTTTATTCCTTATTTATATTTAACAGCTGGCAACGGATTAAAAATGAAATTCAAGACATTTTATTAACAAACGAGTTTTTTTTCTTTCTTTGATAAAATGTGTTTTGAAGTTCTTTGTACTTTTATTTTATTTATTTATTTTTTTTTCTTTTGAAAACGATTGTGGAATTTTTCTACGGAAGAACTATAACAGTTACATTCTTTAAAAGGTGCGACAAAACTTTATTGACTCGTTTATTTACTTTTTACGTGTCTATTTTATCTGATGAGAGGGGTATATTTTGCTTTCAGAAATCAGCTTTAAGTGCTATAAAGATATGTTTGACATAATTTTTAGTTTCAGATAATCAAGAGAATATTGATCAGATGCTAATGCCGATGTCGATGTACGGGAAAGTAGGCTCGTTTAGTTCTTGACAGAACTTCTTGTTTTTATTGATCCTCTCCTTTAAATTTGGGTTTTGGAAGCTAAAAATTTGAACAGGTTAGTTTTAACGGCATAGACTCCTGCACTAGAGTCCCTATGTTGAAGCGTAGCCTCAGAGTCGCGCAATACGCGACCAAAAGCATCGAAGTCTAGAGGGTACGAAAGATGAATGACTTCTCGGAAATGTCAGTCTACAATGGCACCTGAAGTTAATGACGTCATGAATGCGTCGAAGTCTAGAATGGTACATGAAATGAATGACGTCTCGGAGATGATGGTCTGTAATTTCCCTTGAAATACTTGACGTCTCGGAAATGTCAGTCTACAATAACGTTTGAAATGCGCAATGTCTCGAATACAACCATCTCTAGAATGGCACGTTTGCAAATTTTGGTCACAAAGGTTTCGGACTTCAATTGCGAAACATTTTCGTTGAAGAATTCCAAACCTTATTTCCCAACTTCATTATAACTTGTATAAAATTGCATTTTTAGAACTTCTATATCGAAAAATTTCTGGTGAAGAGTTCCCCATCACCCCTCTTTTGTATCCGTCCCTGGAAGGCATCAATGTCTCGAATGGCACCTGAAATAAATGACTCTCATCAGATGTTATTGTACGTTAAAGAGTTAAAGTTTTACTATAAATTTATTACAATTCCAAAAGATTTCAGTAAAAAAAAAAAGTGACAAAAGCCATCAGCGGCTTTTCTCGGATATTTTCTCATCCATAAGTTTACTTGTTTTGCATTGAAAAAGGAAAGGCTCCTTATAACCACGAAACAAATCAGCAATCATTTAGAAGTTTTAATCTTAAAAAACGTTAATTACAGCTTTCAAATTTTCAGCGTTAAGGTACTTTGATTTGAAATTCTCATTATAGCATGCATGTAAATCATAAAACCATAATTGAGGACATGTAAATTCGGTTGTGGTTTCGTAATATGTCCGTCTCTAACACGAGCTATGAGCTCCCTATTTGCATAAGTTTTACTTCCGTAAATATCGAGCGTATTAATTCGTAATCGTACTTCCAATGTGCACCCACCCTAGCGTTTCAAACGCGAGATTCATCGGCGTTACTTCCTGTCTCTCGCAGGGCCCTAAATAGGTCAACTCCGGCCAGCTCATTTACCCGACTCCAATGACCACACCCAAATCAATTTTTTACTAAAGAGACATTCCGCCTCTTAAAGCTACTGTGACAGCTGCCTGTGTACATATGTGTGTGTGTGCAAGAATTTGGAGCGTAAAAGTTCACCTACACAGGTGATACAATAGTTAGGTAGCAGCCAAATGCGAGACTTTGTGAGGATGGTAGAAAATCCTGAATTCACTTTTAATATCACATGAATAAGTTCTGGAAGTGAAATTTAATAACTAAAAAGGATATTTGTTTCAGTTTAAATCAAGCGAAACAAAGATAATATCTTAAACGTTGAGATAGTTTTTTGAGGAGACTTATTGCAATGGGGGAAATTTCTATTTCTTCTGAAATTTTCTTTTCAACACTGTTGAACCTTTTCGGTTTATGAAGCAATTTGTTCATGGCTGTCATTACACTTCCTCTCAGAGTCAACATAACAGCTTAATTGAACGCAATTTATTCCAACATAATCCAAATCTTCAGAGACATACAAAAGAGAACTTGGAACGAAAAATGATATGTTTCCCTATCAAAATAATCTAAAAAAAAATTGCATATATTTTTCCCAAATATGATTTTACATTGTTGAAATGTGAGCTTTCTTTTATGAACAAATGCAATCTACTTATATTAAAAACTGAGTATCTTTCAATTTATCTATGTTCTGCTTCTTTCTCCTGAACTCCAATGAACTGAATCGAACCAGGTACCAATAGATTCGTAATTTTTCAGGTTTCATTAGTTTTAATTTATATAAGGTTTGATTAAGGAATTCTGAAGAAATTGAGAAAAATCTTCAAATTTTTGCTCATATTTAAAGCAATTTGTCTTAAATAATTAAGTATGAAATCCTTTGTTATTAAACGTGGTTGACATAAAACAGCAATAATAATGATAATGAGAATTGATTTTTTGTTCAGAGTGTAGCCCGTGCAACGCTGGGCCATGCAGCTAGTACTTGTATTAAGTATTAAATATTAAATAGATACCTTGTGCTTGAAAAGTAAATAAGGATAATTCAAAGTTTAAAGGCACAAATACATCAGATAGCTACAGATATGTGTTTCGGGGTTACTAGGAACCCGCTTTTTAATGCAAAAAAGTGTCACCTTTAAGATGAAAAGTCATCCGAAAAAAGCCAAAGTGTGCTTTAGGATGAAAAACAATCTGAGAAAATTTGCTTTTCTCGGATGACTTTTCATCTTAAAGCTGATAATTTTTCTGCATTGAACAATTGGTTCCTTGTAACTCTAAAACACGTGCCTGTAGCTATCTGCAGTATTTGTGATTTTAAACGTTAGATTACCCTTATTTACTTTGCAATACGTGTGCTTTACGATAATTGAAATTATTTTTCTTAATTAATGTTTTCAATATCTTTGCAATCGTTAATTTAAATAAAAAAAATACCGCACAAACGTACGTAGTAGATAATGTTTGTCCGTATTTAACTTTCTCAATATTAGTATTAATATTATTTAATAGGATATTAATGTTTTTCTGTTTGTTATTTTAGGGTTTTGCCTCACACATTTCTTTCCGATCTACGAAAAGAAATGGACAGACAACTCGGAATTGAATCAGTGCCACAGAACTACGTTTTTCTTAGGTCTGTTGGTAGGAACTTTACACAGGTAAAATATCAAAATATTTAAAATAATTTCTTAATTTTTTATTACGTTGACATTTATTTGAAATATGAATGAGATAAATACGGAGTATGGTTATAAAAATTTAAAAGTGTTCAATATAAAGATAATCTTAATATTGTATTTAGTTACTTAATTAAAGTAACTATCGTACACGCGAAATTATAGATTATAAAAATTAAAATTATTTCTATAAACAGAATGAAACGAGTGCATTTTCTGCGAAAGAATTTTTTCCAAGAAAAAAAAGAGGTATCATGGGAGGAGCTATTATTGCATAATAAAATAGAATATTTTGTGTTTCAGTTTGGGAAAAAAATATATATTACTGTAATAAAATGGCGCTGTTCTGTGAATTTAATTACTGAAAAATTGGTGAAATTATCCTCAAATGTATAGCTGATATCGTTCTTCCTTGGTTTTGTCCTATTTAATCTGTATAACTTCTTTGAGTTAAGTTGTGGCAACAGCTGAAAATAATTTACTTTCTCTTGCGCTCTAACTAGTTTTTTTTTTTTTTTGTTGTAAGGTTTTATTCCTTCCAAAAGTAGTGTGAAAATATTTCTTGAATTTTTGTGTGTCTTCTGTAAAGTCATTAAATGAGTAACATCCTTAAGTCTTAACTCAATCGTTTATTCCAGAACACCATCAAATGCACTTCTTAAAATTTTTGGAAAACTAATAGAAACTTCAAAAAAGTTTTGACTTGAAATTTTTTTTTAAAATTAACCATAAGCATTATTTGTTATTGCAATACAACAAGAAACATAAAAATTTTTTTTCAAGCCAGAACCTTAACTGGGGATTTTTTTTTTAGTTTTCTGAAAATTGTCTTGAAAAAAGTTCACTTGACGGGTTTTTGAAATAAACGATTCAATTCAGGTGTGACTGAATCGATTTATTTTCTTGTGAATATAACTGAAGCCATGTTTGAGTGAGTTTTTGTGTCTTTATTGTTCATTTTATTCATCAAATACAATATTCATAAAGCTTTGTTTTATGGCCCTTAATGACGATAGCCAATAGAATAGCAAAAATATGTTTCATTTCATAATATATTCACAAAAGATGGAATGATTGCATGGTAAGAATATTAATTCCTCTAGCTAATTTTTCTCAGTTCCGCGGTGATCGAAACTTAGTTTTACTTCCTTAGTAACACCCATGCGCATTTCTCATGCGCACTAAGTGTGCCCTCATTCTGTCTAATGAAAATTTCTTTTCTTTACTATGAGATGCAATTACAAGAAAAATGCAAACCTTTTCAAGCTTTATTTAAAATTCTTTTTTGTGGCTTGACTAAAGTAAGGCGATCATATTTCAAATTACTTAATAAAGAGTTTGAGGATCACGCGTAGGATTTGTAATTTCCCACCAGAGTTTTCCCCTTTCTGGGGCACTGTGATGAAAATCTTAGAATTTCGCCTTAATGATGTATGGGAGTAATTCCGGGTTTCTAAAAAGTTTCTTAATACATACATGCATTAACGTATTAAGTGAGCGCGCGTGTTCACATTCACCGTAGAAGTTTTGGGTAAGTTTGACGTGTTTATGTATTGATGTTTAAACTTTTAAAACGCATGATGTCAATTTGAAGTTATTCCATTTTTTTTATTTTTGCATTACTTGATATGCATTTAATCAAAGTTTGTTTTCAAATATCACGACTTTTTTTTCCTTGCTGTCGAGGAATTATTTTCATAACTATACGTAAAAACCATTTAGATTTTACCCCCATCATATTTTTTCTATGTCGGGCAAATTAATGAGAAAGAATGAGTATGAGTTTTTGGCTGTATTGTATGAAGTTGAAGTTGAAGTCCGTTGATGTATTTTGTTTCAGATTCTGTTTTAATGATACTTTAACTTGTTGAAGTTTCAATTGTCATCTCAAAAAATGCCTTATTTGAAATTTAATATACTTTTAATTGCTTTCTTTATTCTTTCTCATTCAATTTTACTTGTTCTTTCGGTTATTTAGTTTTACATCCAAAACTCATCCGCAATGTCGTGTGTGTTTATATTTTAAATGACTTTAAATTAAAAATTTATTATTTTTGTAGCTAACTATAAGGAGAAGTGTTGCCCCAGGGACGTCATTTCAAGTTTTTCTAGGGGGGGGGGGCAAAGGGTAAAAACACAATACAATTACACCAGAAAACAACAAAAACCACCCCCACTTATATGTAAATACATTGATTTCTCAAAGTCAGGGGGGGGGGGCAAATACCCACCTGCCCCCCCTTAAATGACGGGCCTGTGTTACCCATATGATTTTAAACCCGCCTTTAGAAGTAATTTATGACTGCTTCTTTTCCTTGAAATTTCGTTTAAAGAAATTTAGATGTTGTGTGAGAAATGTAATACGTTTTTGTGTATGTGAACAGATAGACGTTTCTGAATAGGAATGTGAAGTTTTATAGTTTTTCAATTAGAGACTGAAAAAATAAAGGTAAAAGTAGAGCTGTTAAATTCAAAAGAAAAAGAGAGACAAAGAGAGCGAAGACTGCATACTTTTTGTGGCTTTTTTTTTTGTCTAAATAAAATTACTTAAATATTTAAAATGTTCGGTATCTTAATTTCTAGAGTAAAAAAATTATAACGATAATAGAAAATAAATCTTTTCTGGTTCCGAAACAAGTACTAAAATTGTAGCGTCAGATTTCAGTCTAAAATTCCAGACAGTAAATGTGGATCAGTTAGATCACTTGAAACCATGTTTGTGACTTTTTAAATTGCAAACTGGTGAATGGAAGTTATTTTAAATTTTCTATATTTTCTTTCATAAATTTGATTCTTTTCCTTTTGATTTTTGCAATTGTAAAGATTTTGATGTAAAGTAAGAAGCAACTTTCATTTGCAGGTTCGTCCAAAGCAGGAAATGGAAATGAAAGTGAAGAACTATATTCCCCCTTATGTGAGTACCTTATACATGATATTTTGGTTTTTCACTGTTATTGAGCTAAACAATAATTAGTTCTTAGAAATCATTAGCTACTTAGGTTATATTAAATAGGTATTTTTCCGTTAGCGGTACGTCACTTGGCGCATTTTTAAACTTAACGATTGTTATCAATTTATTTTTGCTGCCATGTTTGGCTAAAGTTACGTAGGAACCACTTGTTTGGCGATACAGTATAATACATTGCTTTGTCTTTTTAATAGAATCTGTAACAAGACAATTCATTAAATAAGACCAAAAGCTGAATCAAAATTTCATTAAAATAATTCGTCATGTGAATAAAACAACTTTAAATGCTCCATGAAACTAAAATAAGCTGCCGAATAAGACTATCCAGTCATTAATAAATATTAAATGCGTCATTAAAATGTAAAACTAGAAAAGGGGATCAAACTTGGTAGTGGTGTGATCGTTTTCTTTTCTTCTTTCTTTCTTTTTTTCTTCTTTTTTTTTTGCCAAGGTAAAAATTAAATTGGTTATCAAGCCAAGTAACATACCCATATGGGAAAAGTACCATAAAATGCTATTTATCTTTATTGAAATTTCTGACATAAAAGCTAATCCGAAAGCCAAAAAAAAAAGTTTTGTGTCAAAAATATCACAAAGGTTTCATTTTTTTTAACAAGCTTTTATTCTTGTAATTAATAATATTAACATTCATAAAATTGCTTTTTTTTTTCCAAGTTTTCAAATTCTTAATATATACGTTTTCGTTACTATCTGTCTCTATCTATCTATTTATCTATCTATAGATGTAATGTCTTAATAGAAAAAACTTACTGCACTTGTTTAATTGATAGTTTCAAGATAATTAAGCGATTATTGGGATAATTTACGAATTATGTCTTACAAACATTCATAAAGAAAAGAAAATATGACTCTCAATCGAACTAATGCTCGAACAAAAGTTCATTAGTACAGTGGAATAATATAGCTAAGTCATGCTACTGAGATATTAATAACCACTAGCATTCGTAGTTGGTTTTAATTAGACCTACGAAGGTACACGGAAGTCATTATCTGGTCAAATGACATGTTACTTACTTTTTGTTGAATAACGAGACGATTTGCTTTCCTGAGACAGCGGTTTAAATCAGGGAGCAAAGGGAAGGGCTGATTTAATAGTATATTCTCTTTCATGTTATTGACTAATCGCTCTAAAAGCGTTTTGTTATTTTTCTGGAACGGTGTTAAAAATATTTCTAATATAACTGAAGCGTAGTAAATTAATACATAAAATGGGGACTCAACCAATTCATTTCCAGTTTTAGTTTGGATGAAACCTTGTGATTTAGTCGTAAATTATTCAATAGAGAAGAGGAGATTTTAAGTTTAGTTTTCTGTATTTCCGATGCTTCTTTGGGGAATTGATTGTGGGTATTTATTTTTTTGCCGATTGATGTGATGAAAGTAGTATTTTGTTCGTTTATTAGTCTGTACTTTAGAACAACGACACCTTATGACAAAAATATCTTTCATAGAAAATGTGGTAAATTTTTATATGATAAGTGTTCTTTTAAAAGGCTCTTTCAAACTTGTATGCTTAAGCTCATTAAAATTTTGAGCCCTTCAAGAGATTATTAAATTATTGCCTCAAAACACGTGCGTAACGTACGTTTAATTTTGAATTGATTTTAAGAATACTTGACCTACAAGTGAATTTAGTTGTTTTAGTTTTAAATAGAAATAATGATTTATGGAAATTGAAACATTTAGTACTTTGCTAAAAGTAATTACATTGAGGGTGATTCTTTAAAAGTCTAACAATATCATGTCGAGAAAGAATAACACAAAGATTGCTTGACCCACAAAGTTTGTTTGTTTTTTTAATTTTTAGAAAAATTTTTTACTATCCATTTCCATTCATATGAAAACAGTAATTCTAGTAACAGTAATTTTATACTCAGATAAGTTTTAAACAACCAGACAGCCACTATCCTGGCAGTTCATAATCTTTTTCTCAATTGTACATCAGTTGTGTAAGAAGAATTAAATCAACATTCCACAAATTAAATTTAGAACATTTAATTATGCATACTCATAGGTGTAAAATAATACTATTTTATTCTTTTGAAACATATAAAATAATCAAGGAACATCATTTTAAAGTTTATAAGTAAAATAATATTTTAAAAGTAAAACAATGGATACAATTAAACTGTGAATTAATACTTTTCACAGACAAATAGCGTGCAAGACAGTTCTTTTCAATGTTTACACATTTTAACAAGTTTTGTCTTCTGCAGAATTAACATCGAAACAGTTGCGATAAAAATATCAGGAATATTCATATAGATAGTTAATAGCTGGAAAACTTTCATTTGAATTTATTTTTCCGGGTAAAAGTCCCTCCAATCGACAAAAACTGAACATTCAAAAATTGAACATTTTGATGATTATTTTGACAATTACTATACAAAAGCTACCAAATTTGATTTACGGATTTTTATATTCGTAATCTACGCAAAAAATTGAAAAAATGACACCTTACCCAACTCTTGCACCAAAATGATAGTAGTTTTCGGTCTAGTTGATAGATTAATAGGCGATATCGCTTTATAGAGGCGTAATCACTATACAGAGACATATAGCTAAAATATTTGAAGTAAAAACAACAAAAGTATGCCCATAAATGATTATAGAATAAATAATTTCTTTTTGGAACATTTTTTTAACGTAAAAGTCATTCCAAGTGAGAAAAAACTGAAAGTCCAAAAATTGATGATTTTAATGATTTTTTCAACAATTACTGTACATAAGCTACATATTTCGATTTTCGGATCGGCATATTCGTAATGTACACAAAAAACTGAAACAATATGTCGCTTCTCGCAGCTTTATCTCTAATATGATACTATTTTTCGGCGTAGCTGATAGAGTGTATGACTTTAGTAACAGACTCTGTGTATGTAAAATGTCTCTCTCCAAATGTACAAAAATGTCATTCTTTTCATTTTCCAATTCAGAACAGCATAGCTAAAATGTAATCTAGTTAAATGGAGTTTCCTTCATTTTTCTTGCTAAGCTTTTCATAAAAACTCAGTATAGAATTGAAAAAAAAAATGATGCATTTTTATTTTTATAGAGTTCTAAGCAGAAAATGTTAGGTTTGTGGAGAATCACTCATAACTCAATAATGTAGGGGTGCACAACCTGCGGTCCGCCGCGTAGCGATGTGCGGCCCGCGAGTGCATTTATTTTTTGAGTTGAAAAAAAAAAAAAAAAAAATTGAGAAAAAAAAAAAAAAAAAGCAAACTTTTTTTTAACTCAGAGGCGAAAGGAAAAGTAAAAAAAAAAAGGTGTTTCCTGATTTGATTTTAAACAATACACACCAAAGAAAAATTTCAGGACTGCAAGGAAAAAGAGAAAACCTGAAAATTTCAATTACTAACGAGTGGACAGCAGACTTTTTATCTTCTTGGAATTGATTAAGCAAACCTAATATTTTTTATAGTAACTACCACGATGAAAAAATTGGAAAAAAAATAGCCATGTTAAAAAATGTTGCATATTTTTTAATATTTCTTCGTTCAAGGCCTATATTTCCAACTTGAATGATTTAAATCCTACTTATTTAACTTTTAATATGTAAAATGCTTTGTAATTTTGACATATTTTTATGTATAAAGCAGTGAGTAACCGCCCCTAAGCAAGGGCTAAGGCAGAAACATGCAATACACCGCCAACTCGGCTATTTCGATCCATGGACAGCTGTTTCGAGCTTATTATGCTCTCAAAGTGTAGCTAGGTATTCTAACTAGGTATCGCTCGCTGGTATTCTAAATTTACATTAGCTACCAGTTTTTTTAGCTCTATTTGCTTTATAAGAGGATTTTTGCCTCCAACTCGACTACTTTCGTGTTCCATG
Source organism: Uloborus plumipes (assembly GCA_038373865.1). Lineage (NCBI taxonomy): Eukaryota > Metazoa > Arthropoda > Arachnida > Araneae > Uloboridae > Uloborus > Uloborus plumipes. The sequence continues at coordinate 11,368 of JAXGGA010007451.1, forward strand.
CTGATGAGAGCATAATAAGCTCGAAACAGCTGTCCATGGATCGAAATAGCCGAGCTGGCGGTGTATTGCATATTTTTATGTGTTTTCAATGCCACTTGCAAAGCGTAGTTTTAGGGTTTACCTGTAATTTTTCAACAATCTTTTAGCATCGGCTTTTATGTTATGAAATTTCTTCCTATTTTTGGGGTGGTGCACTATGCAAACTATTGAAATGCAAAATATTGAACAAGAATACAAACGTATTTTTCAAATCAAATACGAGCATTTTTTTAACCAACATTTTTTAATTTTTGCTCTTACCACGTGGCAAATGGATATTTTTCGATCTAAAAGACGTAAAAGTTAAATTATTTTGGGAGTTTTTGTTAAGGAAGCTGTTGAAAGAGATGGAGTTAGTTGCCTTGCTGAATTCCATGCTTAACCAATATTAGGGAAAATGCAAGCATGTTGAAAATTTTAACTATCAACAATGAACCCATATATAAAAAATAATAGATAAGTTTCAGTCTCGGCCATCCAATTGCTAATTTTGATTTCATGGCATTCTCCTGAATTTTCAATCGTATAACGTTCGAAAATTTTGATATCATGATTACTTTTTTGTTAACTCATTATTTTGTTTGACTTTCATTTAAAATTCAGCCAATAGTACAATTTTGTCTTTGCACAGCAGCCAAGTTGCTTTAGCATTGTTGGCAATTTTGTCAAGAGTACTTTTTGGATCTTATTGTGCTAGAACTACATATTGATTTTGTATTGCTGAATAAAATGTTTAATTTCTTAGTTTTAATAAGTGGTAAGGTTCAACATTATTAAAGCACAAAGTTGCAAAAATACTGCAAGCATGTAACCCCTTTTTCAAAACCTACAATGTTTTCAGCCTCTGGAAAAGATTGCTGAGCATCAGAAGCTCATTACTTTTCTTCACTGACAAAGGTTGCCATTTTACTATAAATCATGGATATGAAATATTTCTCAGTTTTGTGTTTTAATAAAATTAGTATTCTTTCTCGAGAAATCATTTAGTGAAAAGATTCAATATTTCAATATTACAATTTACTTTACATTTATTAACATCAACAAAATACTCGTGCAAGCTGCCAGGCTCATTATTTTTGTAAATTATCCTGGGGGGGGGGGGTAAAGGATATGTAGATATGTATTTAATGCAAATAAAATGACAAAATATGTACAGAAAATAACAACGTTACAATGCACAAATGAGCAGGGATACTGCAGACACGTGTTTCGGCGTTACAAGGAACGCCTTTATCAATGCAAAAAAGTTGTGAGCTTATGGATGCAAATTTCTCAAAGCCTGCAAGAGAGGGGGCAGGGGGTAATGAGCCCTCCAAATGATGAGCTTGCCCCCCATACGGTCCTCCAATAGAGCTCCGGTTACGCATGTGGCCCTTCACTGAAAAAGGTTATGCACCCCTACAATAATGGGATATTGCAACATTTTGCTTGTAGCTGCATCGGAAAGTTGCGTGGAACTGTTTAATCGTAAATTAAATTTGATTGAAATCTGACATTGGTTGTTATTGCCCCAATCTACAGAAATTTATCGAAACATAAAACTGCTGAACAGTCACTTTCAAAAGCTATTCAGGCATACGGTTATCTTTTAAACTATACTGCGTTTTATATATCTTAATATATAAAAATTACGTGTCCCTGTGTTTGTGGCCAATGGACTCGTCAGCTACTGAATCGATTTTAACCAAATTTTGCACGCAGTTTCAGTTTGGTCCAACTTAAATGATAGGATAGTTTTTATCTCAATTTAGGACCGCAATATATTTTTTATTGCAAATTATCTATTTAGCTACCAGCTTTTCTGTATTCTTGGCTAAGCCTTTTTACGAAGCCTTTTTTGACACCTCCATGGCTGGGCGACATAAAGCACACATTCTGGCAGCTTCCGGAGCGCAGTAAACAGGTTGTAAGTTAGCGGTGCGTTGAGTGTTATTTGACTTTTTTCTGAAGTAAATTATAAACAAACGCGTTACTTCCCTTGAAATTTATATGTGATAAGCTGTCAGAAACGATTGTCACTTATGAGTTTTTACGCCTCTGAGGCTGAGAGGTGGAAAGCACTTGGTGGGATAGCTCCTGGACTGCATTTAAGTGACTGTTCTTCTTACTACTATTATATATACAAAATTTTGTTTGGATGGATGGAGCAGTCAGTTGATAAGCAGTTCGAAAAAATTATCTTTTTAACTAAGCCTTTTTTGAGCCTCTGTCGCCGGGTGACATAAAGCACATGTTCTGACAGCTTCTGGAGCGCAGTAAAATAGGTTTTAAATACAGAAACAATAATGCATGATTAATGTAGGTACTTAATTTTTTCTTGTGGGGTCACGTGGGCCTAGAGGTAGAGTACTCTCCTCGCAAGCAACGGTCGCGGGTTCAAATCCCGCCTTGCCCATGGATGTTATTTCATCCTCTCTGTGCCTTAAATCTGTCCTGTGTTTGTCAGGAGGCAAGGCGCATAGTACGCAGTCCTCATGCATGTCGAAACTGATGGCTTCTGTTTATAAAAAATAATTTTGTATTTTCTAATAAAAAAACTTAATAAATTCAAAAATTTGCTTATTTATTGCCTTTAAGGCGAAACAAAGTTCGCTGGGTCAGCTAGTATATATATTTTTTAAATGAGCAGTTGTGGGAAAGTGAGTAATGGCTCGTACGAGGAAACCCTGTCAATAGTGTAATTATTTAAATGGTGTTCTTTCGAGAGAGAGAGCATAGTATATCGGCGTAGTTTGACTGATGAACCATTGCCCTCGTATGGCAATTCAAGAAGTATTTCTTTTCGAATTTGAGCTAAAATAACAGAAAGGTACTGGTTTGTAGGGGTATTGGAGAAAAAAATAAAACTCTTCGATGCAATAGTAGACAAGAAACTTTGAAGTGAAACAGTTAAGATATACCCATACATTACACTTCAAAATGAGCAAATAATAAATGAAAATTACAATACATGAAGTGAGAACATCCAATTATAAGCTACGGCTTGTATTGAATTGTTGTCTTACTTCTGGCAGTAAGTTTTTTACCTTCAAATAAATGTGTAAAATTATCGCTTTGTCGCATATATAGAGCAATAAATTAAAACTAACTGACCAGTACGAATCATTCACAAAATGCAATTTTCAATGTTGATACTGCTCAAATATATTTCTCACAAAGTAATAACTTTTTCAGTTGAATCTTTATTAGTTGAAAACTTATTGATTCTAATTACGAAATTATTCCTTTATACTGCGTTAAATTAGAAAAAATATTGAAAGTGGATTTTTTGGTAGTATTTTAAAATAGTTTATTTTAAAATAAATAAAATTAAGAAAAAGTAATGTTATGAAGAAAAACAACGTTATGAATAAAATATAGCACACATATTTTCAAAAGACGCAAATTTTAATTTGTAAATATTTGATAAAAGAATATATATACCTTTTTGCTTTACTTGGTTTTGAGGTTGAATAAACACTTTAGCAAACATAGCTCTGAAATTTTTGTTATTAAAACTGAACTCCGTTGCTCGGTTTGGCAGAAAAACTCTGGATATCTTTTCTTCCTTCAACAGCATGTTGATGTAATAAAAGCTGATTTACAGATAAAGTTTACGCGGTTCGCCTTTTCGACTTCTTTCACTCTGAATGCAGACAGTAACTAATCCAACGTTATTAAGCAGAATTTTAGAACGAACATGCTGATTGTGTACAAATTTGATAACCAAAACGAGTGATTTTTTTTTTTTTTGATTTGTATGTATGACTTTTTTAGCATGTCCGTGAGATGTTGGAGATGGAAGCTACGTTTCGTTTCCTGCATTTACAGATAATATTATATTTTAAAATATTTTTTCCTCTGACAATATGTTACTGTAATAAAAGCCGATTTACAGATAAAATTTAGCGAAAAGTACTATAAAATGATTTCTTTCATGCCGACTGCTGACAACATGTAAATTTTGTATATATTCTCCACCGTTTTTAATCTTGTACATAGTCTTTTTCATTGTTCTTATTGTCTTGTAAATATTGTACAGTGTGTGGCCCTGAAAAGACTCCTTTTTTTACCCCCCCCCCCTTCACACCTCCAATGTCTGAACCATTCAAATCTCCCCACCTTCATACCCGGCAAAAGAGCTCACGCTCTGAACCGAATAAAAAATACTATCTGTATCTGACTGCTGACAATAAAAACTCCGGCATTATTAAGTGAAAATTTGCAACAAAATCTCTTAATTTTACAAGTTTGATATCCAAAGAGACTGATTTTTACTTCCTTTTACGTAGTAAAGGAAGTATTGTGATCGCGAAAAAAAAAAAAAAATCACTCAAATTTGAGTCTAAATTTTGATTTTGTTCACCCCCGAATGAATGTACAGTAGTTTTTTCGACCTGTCTGCACGTGCATATGTATCTACCAACATATAAGCAGCCGAAAAATTCTTTTCAACCACCCCCGAGTTAATTACGACTAGTTTTCTCGTGACGTCTGTATGTAGGGGAGAGTGGTAATGAATGGGCCACTTTTTGGTTTTGAATTTTTGTAATTTTTGCTAACACTTTGTTTTAACTCTAAATTGGTGTTTTAGTTACTTTACTTATCTGGCTATCTAAAAAAGTCATAAAAGTTGGATTAGCACCTGTCCATAAGGAATTATAATAGAAAATAAAAATTTTGAAATTTGGCCCATTCAACCCCACCTATGGGGTTGAATGGGCCATCGAAGGTAATGAATGGGCCACTAAATGAATTCAATGAAAACATGTGGATTTAATCTTTTATTTGCTGAATATGACAAAATAAATGTTGCCCTTGACATGATGATACAAAATCATACTGATTTAAAATTATATAAACATCAAAACTGATGCAATTAAAATAAATCTGATGCATACCAATTGTAGCAGAAAAATGACTAAATAATGAGATTGTAAGAAATAAATAACATCAAATATATATAAAAAAATAACAGATAATACACACTATGATTTAACAAAATTTATATATTTCAAAAATAATATTAAAAATCACTTTCAAAAACTTCATCTTCATTTTCAAACTTGTCAAAATTCAAAAATTTTTTTAAAATTTACTAGACATCGGGAATAAGAAATATCTAACTTAAGTTACCAAGAAGTTACCAAAATGAAATTGTACTGTGAGGAATATAATATGAAGGAGAGAGGGGGGGCTTTTTCAAGCCATGCACTGCGACCAGAGGTCTATTGTACTATAGGAATATAATATAGATCTGCAAATTATATTTAAAAGTTACTACAAACCTATTTTGACGACAGTAATCTTTATCTATAACAGTCAGTTGTGTTTCATATTAATGCGAAAATCCAAAGAAAAGGAAGAAAAACAATATTTAGGTGGCCCATTCATTACCATGACATAGTGGCCCATTCAGCCCCACCTATACTTTTGGAATACATTTAGGTTTTTTGAGTACATTGAATTTAGATAACATCAAAATACATCTTAAGATTAGTTTATAGATATGGAAAGACTAGCTTATACATATGTATGCAGTGAAATACTTGGTATATTTTAGCTAGGAAATGTTTTACTAAAAAGGGAAAAACTTACTTTTCAGTCAGATTCTTGACCATGCCACTCTAGTATGAAAATGGCTCAGCGCAAACAAATAAAAATTGGATGAGTTTAGTAGAACAAATAGCTACATCTATTAGTGGCATCAAAACAAAATTCATGCAAATACTTTTTCATATTTTGTTAGTGGCCCATTCATCACCATGGCCCATTCATTACCACTCTCCCCTACGTATGTGCGGATGTATGTACGGATGTATGTGTGTCGCATAACACAAAAACTATATGCCATAGAAGCTTCTGGCTTGGTATGTAGGCTCTGAGGATGGTCTAGTTGTGCACCTCCTCTTGTGGTTGCATTCGAATGTTCCCAAGGGGGTGTTTTACCCCTTCTTTGGGGGTAAATCAGTGTTAATTTCAATGCAGACTCAAGTGATATGAATTGGCGCGATCACTTGGCGATATGTCACCAAGCTTTTGGTCGCCAAGTGTTTGACGCCAACTTGGCGACATATCGCCAAGTTGGCGACAAATTTGGCGAAAAAATTATTTTTTGAATTTGGGTTCAACTTGGTATATGAAAATCAGCAATATTTAGAAAATTAACCATTGTAAAACATTTTTTGCATCGTTTCGTGGCAGATTAGGGGAGTAAATATTTGAATTGTTACCTTGCTCGATCCAAGCTCTTTTTTTAACACTTAAGGCAACTACTAAGAAATTTACACGTAAAAGGAAGTAGTGTGGGGTCCATACCAGATTTTTTTGTTGATGCTTCGAGTTTGATGTATGACTTTGCTAAAAGTCGAACTTCGTAAATTAAAACGAATTACTATTGAGACGAACTGCATTTTCGTTCCCCGTCTTATATGTTAAGCATTGTTATTCGGATGAGATGAACTACTGTTAAGACAAATTTATTTTAATGGTCCCTCGGAGTTCGTTTAAAGAGGTTCGACTTTACTTACGAAGAGTTGGAGATGAAAGCTAAGTTGTGTTCACCGGTATCAGAAAATATTCTAATGTTTTTTTTTTCCTTTTGACAATAACAAAGACAATTTATACAGGGTGTCCACTCCTACCGTGGTCCAATAGCTAATTTCTAAACCATTAGAGATAAGCATATAGTTTATTTAAGAAAAAATCTCTAAATTACGAAAGGAATTTTGGGTCTATGAAATGTTTTTCAAAAAATCAAACTTTGAAAGAGTTACGAAATTTTAATTTTTATACTGCCCCCCTGTCCTATCAATCATATTTAGTAAAACATTCTTGACACCGGAACGTTTAAAACTTTAAAAAAAAATCACTGTTCTACGACAAAAATTGACCGAGTTATGACGTTTTGAAAAATCAAGATTTTGCATAATTTCATGGCGTCATCGAGAGATCGCTTAAGGGACCGTATGCGAAATCCTTCAAAATCTTGATTTTTCAAAACGTCATAACTCGGTCAATTTTTGTCGTAGAAGAGTGATTTTTTTTAGTTTTAAACGTTACAGTGTCAAGAATGTTTTACTAAATATGATTAATACGATTGGGGAGCTGTATAAAAATTAAAGTTTCGTAACTCTTTCAAAATTTGATTTTTTTGAAAAACAATTCGTAGCCCAAATTCCTTTCGTAATTTAGAGATTTTTTCCTAAATAAACTATATGCTTATCTCTAACGGTTTAGAAATTAGCTATTGGGCCACGATAGGAGTGGACACCCTGTAGATAAAAAACATTTACAGATTTGCTCATTAACCATGGGTTGTAGAGATGCAACTGGCTTAAAATAAAAGATTTATCATAGATATTCGACGTTTTTTCACTTCTGACGATAAAAAAATTGATTTACAGGTCTAAAATATTTACAGATTTGTTCAAAAACCATTGGAAAAGAGATGCAGTTGTTTTTAAAATAAAAGAATAATTATAGATATGAAATAAAATTTTCTAAACCTTTTATTAGATTTAATTTCAAATAAAACCGCCAGTATTTTTAGTGAATGCAATAGTTAGTTATTAAGAAGTACTAGATAACTTTTAACGATATTTTCCCCAACACACATTTCATAAATTGTTTTCTGGTCTATATTTTCGCTCCCAATATCCTAATAACCTAAGTTCTCAGTCTCACTTCTTTGTCTACAAAAGAAACCACGTGCCCACTTAGTCACGCGAGACTCCGCTAATTTGGCTTCGGGAAACACAACTTTCTCGAAAAGAGTGTTCTTTTGCACGGAAAGAAAACCCTTTGTCTGGAATTGAGGTTACAGCGGACTTCCTAGTCACTGAGATAGGGGTAATGAAGTTTTTATTTCAGGATGGTCATTATTACTTATTTCGTCTCTTTTTATTATAGCCGCAGAATTTTCTGCTAATAATATCATTTGATTCTCAGTCTCATACTGCGTCGTCAAAATCGAGATTGAGTTTCTCAGAGAAGAAATATATTGGTAGAGGTTTTGTTACTAAATTTTCCATATACTGTAAAAAATGAATGTTGTTTTTGCAATATAATGCGGCTAATTTAAAAGTACTAAACTGTAAAAATTGCTAATTTTACAGTACTAAACTGTAAAACTGCTAATTTTACAGTAATAAACTGTAACATTGCTAGGTTTACAGTTTATTACTGTGCATTTTACAGTTTTAAACTGGAACTGCTGCTTGCAGTATTATACTGTTGTTTTTACAGTATAATGCAGCTAATTTTACGGTAATAAGGTGTGAAATTGCTGATTTTACAGTTTATTACTGTGAATTTTACAGTTTTAATTTGCAATCTCTGTTGTTTGTATTATAATGTTGTTTTTACAAAATACGAGTAATACAGCTAAATTTTATGGCAAAAAATTGTAAAATTGCTAACTTTACAGTAAGAAATTGTAAAATTGCTAGTTTTACAGTTTATTACTGGGCATTTTACATTTCTAAATTGGAACCTCGGCTGTCAGTGTTATACTGTAGAAACAACAGCTCATTTTTTGCAGTGCATATGAGAAAAAAAGGCGCTTTACGAATTTTCTTGACTTTTAAAATTTTCTCACCTTTAGGAAAGAAAAAAACTTTAAAAAGAAAAAAAAAAAGGAATCGGTTAGATACTTTTCCATTGCAAATTTCTTTCTTTACTTTTTATTTATTTATTTTTTTTTGATGACTACTTGTAGGATATGTCTTAATATTCAATCAGGATTGATCATTTTTTGAACTTCCTGTCTGTTTTCTCTCTGATACGGAAAACTTAATTTGTACAAAACATAATTATCAAAGATAATATATGGTTAAGTAAGTATAAAAAAACCAAGAGTAAGACACGCATTGGTAGTTGAAACTTATGAGTGAAAATTGAATTAAAAGATACATTATATACAAACATGTACAAAAACTATAAAGTGGTGCTCAAATTTGCAATATTTACTCATTTCAACAATATTCTTCGCTATCTTTGGTCTCTTGTATTTCTCTTGTTAATCTGTCAACAAGTAGTGTGTGTGCCAACTACTGGTGGTTTTACCTTAATTAAATACAAAATATATAACAAAATATTCAATATGATAAAAAGTATTCTTTTGGAAGTATTGTTCTATGTTCATTTCTCTCCATAAGCTAATTAAACCTTATGTTTAATGCAAATTCACAGAAAGCGTAATCAAAGTGATTAAAAGATAAAATTCAATTAAAGTACATCTTTAAATAATCTAGTTAATATGTATTGAATTAGGTGCAATATAGAAGTCTAATTAAATTAAAATTGTTTTAAAAATAAAATAGTTGTTTTGCAAATTAAATACGATTTTAATAGGACTGAATAAGAATTAAAATCTAATTTACCGTATATTTCATGTTTAAGTCTTGTTGCCTGCTGACTATTTCTCATTTTGACCATGAGCATAAGAAACTTGATATTTATATTAAACTTGCTTTTACAAAAATGATTATAATTAAGAAATGCGAAAATCCCGAAAAACATTGCAAAGAATCTTATCATTATAGCTGCCCCGCGTCATAGTACTTGGTGAATCTGCTTGAATGACCAACATTATAAATATGAAAAAGAAGCGATAACTAACTGGTAGCTAAAAAGCTCTGATTTAAGTTTAAATAAAGTGAATACGAATAAAACACTAAGTTGTTTCACTTCATGGAAAAAATATATAATAATTAGCAAAATGATAAAAATAGTAAACGCAGACAGTGAACTAAACTGGTAGACAGTAATATTATTACTTAATTTCGATAACAAACGGAATTATGTTTTCCAAAGTTAATGCTATGAAAATGGGATAAAAAATATTGCAAGTACTTTTTTATGTTTTCGTTGTTTTTCGGAAATTATTAGTGCAGGAAAAAAGATAAAACGTAAAAGAAGTTGCACAAAGCCAGCACCGAAAAGAGGCAGCAAGTAAATGCATTTGTAAAACGTGAAATAAATTCAAATAAATCCTTATAAAAATTTCTTTTTTCCAGATAATACTAGCCAATTAAAAATAAGAGTTAAAATAAAGTTTAACTAAACTTTTTCATTACAATTAACTGAATTAATGATTTGAATAACTATTAGCATCATTATTATCATTCCTATTTAATTTCGCTTATTAAAAGTAAGGTTGATGACCAGTCTTTCTTGAACAATGTCTAGTTCTTAATTCAATTCGGTATATTTTTTAAATCAATGCACAAATAAGAACATTCACTACTTAATAAAAAGTTCATTGTAATTTTCCTTTAAATAGCTTTCATATTCATTACTTAACAGACAGTAAACGACGTAACATATCCGTTGCTAGATGTTAAATGATACGTCATCACGCAAATCATTTGACGTCAGAAAGCTAGTTACAAATAGCTCCCTAATAAATCAGTTGATAGCTAATTTTCATCGATTGGTTTTAACTGAGTGTTAATAAGGGCGGCCAGTGAAAATCAGCTTTAAAGCTACAAAATGTGTTATTAATTCAAGAGATAAAGAGGAAGAAAAAAAGTTTAAGTTGTTTGTCTTATAATAATTTCTTAAAACGGATACTAATTTGAAATAATCGTGATTCTTGATTTTAAAAATCTAAGTTTAGTCCTATTTCTTGCCACAAAATTAGCTAAGTTAGATTAGGGAAAGACCGCCTTTATTGGACCAATTTAATTTTTTAAAGATTAATTTTCATATTTTCAAAAACTATAAGCTCATAGGGCGGTTCCTGCTTAAATTTGGCTTACGTTGCCATACTTTTTATTTATATTTTGCGACAAGATGCCTCCTGTCCTTAGGGGATGCAATATAGGCGGTCTTCCTCTAGATAATTGAAGTGTGGTAAGTATGGGGACGTACAAACGGTACAAGAAATATTGATGCATCATTAAAATTTCATAATTTAGGAGAGAATTGTTCAAGGTATACACTATTAATTCAGATTACAAAATAAAAAATAAATAAATAAATAAAAATAGTAAGCATATTTGAAAATTGTCAAATTCTGCTCACCGCTTCACAGAAGCAGCAATACCTTAAATTTAACCAGGAAACGTCTGATTTTTGTAAGATGTGAAACATGAGACATCCAAACTTTGCTGCTTACAAAGCATTTGAGTATTTTCGTTCTATGAAATAAATGTAGAAGAGAAAAACTGAAAACCTTGCGCAGAATTACCTAACGCACCCCCAATTCAGCATTTGTAATGCTGAATCATACTACTAGCTATGGAAACAATGAAATCCTACAATTTAATGGTGTTTTTTGAAATACCTGTAACTACCTCTGCACTTGCGACGAATGAGTGTCAGGTTGTCAAAGGACGAATAGAAATGAATATACTAATCTATGAAAAGTATCAAAAGTTGTTTTCATAATGAAAAAGGGAAATTTTTGAGTGCTTCAAAATTAAGTTAACAGTTTGCGGAGACTAAAATTCGTGCTTTTCCCTTGTGAATTTGATTAATTAATTCTGTTTGACACGTAAAAAAATCTCCGTGGACTCTAATTACTTTATATACATTATTGGTTTTTTTGCACATGTTCTACATTCTTAGTAATGATGCGCTAGTTTACTGTGCCCACTCAATCTATTCTTGGTTAGAACTAATAACCATTTGAACTATGAATTCCCTTCCACAAATTGAAAACTTAACCTTTTCAATTAGTGAGAAAACGTTTAAAAGAATATCGTCAAACATAATGGAGTCCATACGCTGATTAATTTTTTTGCCCCCTGTTCGTTTTATTGTCTTTAGTTTTGCAAACATGACTTTGAAGTATGTGTGACGGATGTTCAAGATAATAAAATAATCAATTGATTGTAGTCTTTGTAAAAGGTCAATGCTGTCATAATGGAGGTACAGTAACCCCTCGTTATATCTCGCTTGTTAGGAGACAGTAAAAAAGGGCGATATACCCGAATACTACTCAATTAACGTTCAAATTAATGACATGCGCACCTGCAAAAAGTTTAATTTATTATCATATTGAAGGCGATTTTCTTAACGAAAATAAGAGAAAGTTTGCTTAATAATAGTTTTTTTCTTTTATTTATTTTTTATTCGTTTATTATTGTTATTTTTTAAAAATATGTCTATTGCCTTATGTCAGAATACTACCATAGGGAGAGGGGGGGGGCAAACATAATAATATTTTTGACCTCCCCCCCCCCCCCAGCCTTTCTTTCTTTGTTCCAAAATATTACCCTTCGCCATGCCCGCACCACTATTTAGCCCCTGTGACGTTATGTAAGTGTAAGTGTATCTGAGTGTGTGTGTTGGAGGGGGAAGGGGGATATTAGTGTTGCCTACATTCAAACAAGGAAGAATTGTTGCTTTTCATTAGGGATGCACCGATAAGCAAATTGGCCGATTACCGATTAATCGGCTGTTGATAATCGGCCGATTTATCGGCTGAGCCGATTAATGATAAGGATGATTGTTTTTCTACTACCAATTTTACCATCACTGTTTTTTTCTCTCTTAAACAAATCCAAGTTTAGAAATAGTAAGTAATTTATCTCTGAGAGAATTTTTTTTTTCATTTTCCTAGTTTTCACAAAATAATTTCAATGTTTTATCAAATTTCTTAGAACCAACTTTCATATTATTGTCAATAATATAATTAACACATTGTTAGTTACGTTAATTGGACATAAAAATTCAAAAAAAGGGGGAGGGGGAATCTGTGGTAAGCACTCCAATTTAGGAGTACTTTTAATTCATATTTTTTAATACTTAGTAGCAATTTAATTCAATACTTTTATTCTTTGAAAATTAGAGGTTATCTAAAAGCACTGTTCTAAGGAGAAAACTATCGCCACATGAAAAATATTGCAACATTGTCTATGTATATTTATTTAAAGTAGGAGAATTAATTAAAAAAACTTTATATCAACTGTGAGAATTACTATTGCTGTTAATAAAATTATTCATCATTGTTTCTTAGTGAAGGTATACTTTAAAGAATAATATTTGAAAAATATTTTTCGGCCGATTAATCGGCCCGATTTTACCGATTATTAATAATCGGCAAAGTGGCCGATTATGGCCGATTAATCGGTACTGCCGATTAATCGGTGCATCCCTACTTTTCATTTTTGAAGATGAATCCATCAATATTAGTTTAATCATAATAGAAGTGACCGACATTGATGATTTTGATGCAAAATAAAATCATTAGAAGAAAGACGTGTTGTTATATGATTAGCTAAATTCAACACAAGATGAGAAATAAAAAATAAACTAAGTATGCTGTCACACTCCTTTTTCTCACCTTCCGCCTCCTTTTTACAAGCAGTGGTAACTTCACGAAAGCTCCCCTTCCTCCTCCACAAAGCGTGATATCCTTTGCGAACGGTCTTTATTGAAAGTTTCCTCATTATATAAATTTTTCTATAAATTATAAACATCTGTTTGCCATTTAATTTTTTTTAAAGCATTGTAATATTATTTTTCTCAACGCAACGATATAGGCTCACCTACTCTACATTTCGTTTTCTCTTATATTTTCAATTATCTAACAATTTTGGGATTTTAAACAATTAAAATGCTGGCGTCGAGAGCAAAATGCTCTTTTAAAAATCAATAAAAAATGTTATTTGTTAATACGACTGACAGCATCAAATAAAGTAAATGTATCAAAACGATTAAAAAAACTTTTATTCCTGAAGTTTTTGTCAAAGGAATAGAGCACGCGATAAAACACTTAATAACTTACTTAACAAAAGAAACTACAGAAATAAATGTATTTTTATTGTTACTCTTGTATGAAAAGAAATGAACATTATCAATGTTCGAAATGTCTTTTCCAATTTTTTTTTTGTCGATGGAAGTTTTTTTTCCTAGACGCAGCTCTGATCCAGCTTTGATTTGTAATTTTAAAAAAAAAACATCAAATCATTTTTTATGGAACTTTTACTGTATTCAGTGCTCTTTCACAACAAAAATAATATCCTTATAAATCACTTAAAAAATCTTCATTGTTAAACTTGAAGCTCTTTAAAATAAGAACTTTTTTTTGACTTCAATAAAATCTAGGTGAAATGCAGAACATACAAGTTGGAACTATACTTTCTGGGTCCAAAAACTAGGAAGAAAACTAACTTTGGATAATCATTTAATTGGATAATCATTTTTATCGTTAAATAGTACGACATAAATTACTATAGGTAATTTTTAATCCTGATTGATATTTTCAGAATTAATATTACTAGCTTTGGGGACATCTTTGATCCTCAATTAATCATTAACTATTTTATCCATATTTTTATATTGTTAATAGTGGATATGCCCGCGTCGCGCGGGTTAAAATGCAGCATGCGAAATTCAAGAAGGTATTTTTTGCGACAACTTGGTCAGTTAAATCTGCGTGAAGGACAACGTGATATCAAACTTAAATGTGTTATTTATCTGTGATGATTTTCTAAAAAAATTGCGTTTCTACTTTTGAAAAAAATAAAAACAGAAGTATTATATATTCAAGGGTGAATACTCACGAAAGAAACATTTCTTAACTATTTGAATTGAGAGAAGACTCAGAAAACCACGCAAAGCAAAGACAATATCAAACGCAAAATTAGCTATCGAAGTGAAGTTGAGATGAAGCACTAAATAATGATTTGAATGGAGGAAAGCCTTTAAAAAATTAGAGATTTTATGTGGAAGTTTCAACTAAAATTGGAATAAAAAAAAACTACCTGTCAGATTTTTTTCTAATTGGTCTCTTGATGTGCCCAGTGAGGACACAAACACACTGAAATTTTTAGCGAAATCCGACGGGTAGTTTTTGAGTCTATAAAGGACATACATAGTTTCAAAGATACATACATAGGTACATATACAGTCATTTTTGTATACACTGCGATGCAAAAGTTTAGACAAAATGCAAATATGTGAATAAAAATAAAACTATTCAACGAAATGCTTTCAAATTTCTACTGCAGGTACATAATACGGTCCCAAATAAGTGACTGGAGTTCTTATAACTATAACTGGAATCAAATTTTGGATATTACAAAATATATTTTTTTACATTGTTGCAAAAGTTTAGACAATAGCCAGATTTTATGCAAATATCCCTTGAAATGTGATTGGTGGAGGAAATGCGGGACTTTATTATTCATTTATAAAGTACAGAGATTGCTGAATAAATAATTAAAATCTCAAAACCTCTTTAGTTCTCGTGTAAAGAAGATGAGAAAGTTTGGAAGCCGAAATTTGAAAATGAACCTACTTTATTAACTTTTTGTCTTTTAAATCGGCTCTAGTATGGTAGTACATTGTTTTTTACTTTGTGGAGAGCAAATTCAGACATGCGTATCGATCAAAAAGTCCAAGAAAAATGATATTTCTTAAGGATGAAGGAATTGAAAAAACGGCTCAGACTGACGATTCGCCCCTTAATCCTACAAAACTTCAACTTGGGTCAAAAACAGCACGTGACAGCATAAGTAGATGAACAACTGAATCGGAATGCATAAAAAAAACAAAGTTTTGTGCCTGAGCCTCGGACAGAGTGTCCCAAATAAGCCAGATTTTAATGTGAAAAGCATTATATGTATCATCGTGACTAAAAAATGAATGGTACTTTCTTTGATAAAAATTATTAAAATTGGGATGGCCTAGATGGATTATAATTCTTTTCGCGAGACTTGAGAAATATCCAATGATCATATGCTGTGCTGCTTTTACCAATAAAACCTGGCTTATTTGGGACACTCTGTCCGAAAAGGCTCAAGCACAATTCTTTGTTTTTTTTTTATGCATTCCGATTCAGTTGTTCATCTACTTATGCTGTCACGTGCTGTTTTTGACCCAAGTTGAAGTTTTGTAGGATTAAGGGGCGAATCGTCAGTCTGAGCCGTTTTTTCAATTCCTTCATCCTTAAGAATTATCATTTTTCTTGGACTTTTTGATAGATACGCATGTCTGAATTTTCTCTCCACAAAGTAAAAAACAATGTACTACCATACTAGAGCCGATTTAAAAGACAAAATATTAATAAAGTAGGTTCATTTTCAAATTTCGGCTTCCAAACTTTCCCATCTTCTTTACACGAAAACTAAAGACGTTTTGAGATTTTGATTATTTATTCAGCAATCTCTGCACTTTATAAATGAATAATACAGTCCCGCATTTCCTCCACCAATCACATTTTAAGGGATATTTGCATAAAATCTGACTATTGTCTAAACTTTTGCAACAATGTAAAAAAATATCTTTTGTAATATCCAAAATTTGATTCCAGCTATAGTTATAAGAACTCCAGACACATATTTGGGACCATATTGTGAACCTGCAGTAGAAATTTGAAAGCATTTCGTTGAATAGTTTTCTTTTTATTCACATATTTGCATTTTGTCTAAACTTTTGCATCGCAGTGTATAAAAATTACATTTATTTGTCTAAAACGGAAGAAAATTTTCTGAAGTTCGCACAGGTAGCACACATAACCTTTAAACGTTTTATAAACGTTTTTAAGCGGTTGTCACAACGTTAATACCGTTTTATAACCTTTAAAAAACGAAGTGTGCTACTTGGGTCAGTTGTCCCAAATTTAGAAGCAATAATCAGAAGAACAATCTAAAATGACTCATTATCTTGGTTCAAAAAATCCATCTACTACTAAGGTTAAGATTGAATAACATGAGAAGTGGGGTGTAAAATAAATTATTTTAGCACAAGTAGTTCAATTCTGAAACAGAAATAAAATGTCCAAATGCTTAAAAACTAATCACTTTATTTTAAAACATTGTGTGCAAGCTTTCTATAATTTATTAAATTTCGTAGAATATTATTATGTAGGAACATAAATTTAAATTTGCAACTTTAAATTAGCATTCAAGAGTAGCGTTCAAACAGTAACTTTAGACTGATTCTACAATTAGCTGCATACAGTGTTGCCCAACTACTAAGTGAAATTAAAAATACAAGAATGTGATAGTATACCCAAATAGCATCAACTCATCGGATTTTGCTCGGCCGATCAACAAACTCCTCCTAAACTGATCCTGTAACGCACGATGACATCGTTCCGATCAGTATCCGAGCACGGTTTTCAATGAGCTACTTTTCATCGGAAAGCGATATCCTTCCGATCAACTTTCCCGATGAAAATAATATGAGCTATATTCCATCGGAAAACGATATCCTTCCGATCAAGTTTCCCGATGTAATTCCTCGGCACGGGACTTTTCTGCTCGTAAATTGCTCCAAATCTCATCGTATTCTCATCGGATTTTGCTGCTCGGATTCTGCTTGGCCGATGAGACATATTGAATGATCGGCCGATGAGAATTTCATCGGGTTTCGATGAATGGCCGATCATCGGCCGATGAGATGATGCTGCTAGGGTAGCATCATCTCATTTGCCGATGGCAGCAAAATGCAGCAGTGCGCTTCTTCTTTCCAGCAAAATGCAGCAGTGCGCTTGAAGTCAAAGATGCAAAAAGAAAAAAAAAAAGATTTTAAAATTTAAACCACGAGGTTCAAAGTTACTCCAAATGACTGCATTTATACTTAACTAACGAATGCAATTATTTTTGTTAATCACGTGATCCCCGGAATTCCTATTACTTAATATAAAAATATGTAAAAGTTCTTTTAAAAAAAAGATACATCCGTATGAATGAAAATATTATGTCTTTCCATGCTTCTTTTGTGACTGTTGCTCTGTGAACTGATTCTACATTTAAAAAATTGTTTCTTATGATTTCAAAACGCTTGTGTAAGAGGTAATTTTGCAATTTCGCTTTCAAATAACAAATGTTTTATCATTTACAACGTTTAAAATGTTAAATAAAAGTAGCATATGCTCTCATATTTCGTAAAACACCGATCAATATCAATGTAACTTCTCATAATATTTCGTTCTTTACTTCCACGTAATTGTATTTTGTTTCCTCTCAGAATATTTAAAACATGTTATAATTTCATATAAGTCATCATATAATTCGATTTTATTTCTTTTTTTTTCAATTCTTTATTAACTTTGTCCCGAAGGACCATTATTGCACACGATTTGCCTCTAGAATATTTCAAATACATAGTATATTGTAAAAATTCATCAGTAATATATTTATTATTTTACAGTAATCATATTGTGGAGCGAAAACAATCTTCTACTCTTGTAAAAGTTTGAGGTATCAATTATTATGTTATGCTAGAGAATTGAAAAGTGTTACTCTCTATGCAATATCCAGTTAGCGATTTTTTTTTCGGTTCACAATTTCCTTCTTTTCTTTCATTTAAGAGCAAGAATCTGAGAGAGTGTCACGCCTGTGATTCATGACCTCTCAGATTTTTTCCAAAAAATTACCAAATGTTTATTATCTTATTGAAAGACCAAATCCAGAATGTTTTACTCTAAAGTTGAGTTGTTTAGGTTTTATGGACCCCTAAAGTTGAAGGTGCGGCATCAAAAATTAAGCGGATTTTCAAGACATGGAAGTTGCTGTGAGCCAAAACTCTTACCAGGAACTGTTTAACTCCAATTTTCTTTTTGTATATGGAATATAGAAGGTTGAAACTTTACAAAATGAGTGTTAAGTTTGAGGTAAGTTGTTGCCGTAAGGTCAGTGAAGGCCCTCAAAACAAGGCATTTTTGACGTTTTTTAGCGTTTTTGAGGTCCAAAAACAGCTTGTACATTTCAGTTGGCACGGCAAAAGTAGTTTCGTTTGAAAGACCAGTGTAAGCACTTTAAAATAATGTATAAATAACCGAGGAAAGTTCAACGTGCTTTTAGTTGCGTAAGGCCGAAATATGAAAAATGTCATATTTTAGCGATATTCAAACGGTCATAACTTCCTCTGCCAACAACATATTGAAATATTTTTTTTGCCAATGTCATACTCTATTCTTTGTCTTAACAGAACAGTTGAGTCCTTTGAGGCGAAATGTGAAATTTTTTTTTACAAAAAATTTATTTTTTCCTGTGTATTTTTTGTAAAAAAAAATTTCACATTTCGCCTCAAAGAACTCAACTGTTCTGTTAAGACAAAGAATAGAGTATGACATTGGCAAAGAAAATATTTCAATATGTTGTTGGCAGAGGAAGTTATGACCGTTTGAATATCGGTAAAATATGACATTTTTCATATTTCGGCCTTACGCAACTAAAAGTACGTTAAACTTTCCTCGGTTATTTATACATTATTTTAAAGTGCTTACACTGGTCTTTCAAACGATACCACTTTTGCCGTGCCAACTGAAATGTACAAGCTGTTTTTGGACCTCAAAAACGCTAAAAAACGTCAAAAATGTCTTGTTTTGAGGGCCTTCACTGACCTTACGGCAACAACTTACCACAAATTTAACATTCATTTTGTAAAGTTTCAACCTTATATATTCCATATACAAAAAGAAAATTGGAGTTCAACCGTTTCTGTTAAGAGTTTTGGCTCACAGCAACTTCCATGTCTTGAAAATCCGCTTAATTTTTGATGCCGCACTTTCAACTTTAAGGGTCCATAAAAACTAAACAACTCAACTTTAGAGCAAAACATTCTGGATTTGGTCTTTCAATAAGATAATAAACATTTGGTAATTTTTGGGAGAAAATCTGAGAGGTCATGAATCACCCCATAATGCTAGGCGTGACAGTTTCTCAGATTCTTGCTCTTAATAAAGATGCAATTCATTCATTCATCCATTGCATTTCATATACTACTTTATGTATTACTTCTTTACTTTATATATACTTCTTTAAAACTTAGATTTGTACTCACATTTTGGAAACATAATAGTTAGATACTAATAAACCAAACAAAAAATACTAAATAACAATGTCCTTCTTTTCGATTAGAAATAGCAAGGTATTTTTATTGCCGAAGGTAAGTGCTTTTTTTCTCAAGACCACAAGCTTTCTTTTTGGGGCAAGGTCTCCTTCACAAATGCTATTATGATCGTTTTGCGCAATTTTGCTTAATGATACATTTTATCTGATGTGTATTTTATTGGTTTTCAGGAAACATTCATTTACGGCACACCCACGACGAACAATTGATCAATTGTTATGTGCGCAGCTTTTTTTTGTTTTATTTATTTATTTATTTTATTATCTTATTTTTTCTAAATTTTGTATTTCATTTAATTATCCTTTCGGAGATAAAAATAAAAAGCTTATTTACAAAGTAGGGAAATATGTGGCTAAATGAAATAGCGGGGAAAAATGAAATGGTAAAATAGTTTGCAGTGCCACCCATCTAATATTATTTTCACCAATCCCTTAAAAATATATTTGATTTCAGTCAAAAAAAAAAAAAAGCTTTACAAATCTAGGTAAATAATAATTTTTGTCATTTTGAGTCATATCCTGTGGTTTATCAAAAAAAAAAAAAAAATCGTTTTCATGAAATGATAAAGTTTTTGTTATTCACATTTTAAGTTTTAATTGAGATTTATTAATATTCAGTGCAGTACTTATTTAGCTAGTTGTACGCATGTCTAATTTTGAATTAATACAGTTTGTCGATCGCACGCTGAGCAAAATAAAAGGGTTTAAGTGACATGATTCATTTCGTTTCCTTTATTCATTCATTTATTAAGTCACTCACATATTTATTCATCATTTATTATTTACTTTCAATCAGTAATTTATTCACTTTTTAATCATTCATTAACTGGTTTTCTTGTTCATTCTTTATTTTATAAATTAATTTCTTTCTCATAAATTAAGCAACTAAAATTATTTTTTGTTCGTTCATTACTTCATTATGTATTACTTAGGTTTCATTTGATGAAAATTTTACAAAATTTATTTTAGAATGCAATTAAACATGCTGGATTCTTCTGAATGAGCTGCTTGTTTAAGATTGTAATTACAACTGTTTTCAGTGGCATTTAATAGTTAAATTATAGGTAAAAGTTAAGATATATATTAGGAATTATGGTCAAACTTTGTCTGCTATTCACACTCTAGTGATAGCAGTTAGAGTCACTGTCATAATTACAATGATTGCAAACATAAGTTTACTGGCCTGTGTAATAATGAAAAATGCATAATACTTCATCTAAAATAATATACCAGAGGCGATAACGTAAGACAATATTTCTAAACCTCAGTAAAATTTTCTCATTTACATGGGTTTTTAAAAACAAATTTATTCAACTCAGTTTAAATCGTTTCGTTACGAATATACTATAGTGTTTTGCGATTAAGAATTAAGCTGCTTCATATCATTTTTAAATGGTTGAATTTTTTATACATTTCCACTGTCAAAGCTGTTCAGTTAAGGCAAATTAATGTATTTCCCGAAGTTATAAAGAATGCTTTGTGAGCAGAAAACAACTTGAAAAAAGCAGAACAGTTGAGAAAAATAATGCCAACTCTTCTAATAGAAATCTCATTCATAAATTAGCATTTTTCTCTATTCCTCCTTTTACGGAACAAAAGTGTTACAATTACTTTCATCTCAGTTCCAAGATCTATTCTTTATTCCCGAAAAAAAAAAAAAATACTTATTGCAAAGGGATAACTAGAAAAGTTTCCTTCACGGTAGGAAATCGCCTGATAAATAAATAAATAGGGAGCTGCTGGAAAGTAGGCATGCGTTGGCGGGAGATTGCGCGCAGGACATGCGCACTGGATCCCGATCGTTTGGGATTTCGTCTCGGTGTTTCATTCGAAATTGACGGTTGTAACTCATCTCTTCTAACTCAATCGCATTAAGTATCTGTTACGCTGAGTAATTTGGATTTGTTGGTATCTTATACCGAAGAAATGGGTTAAAGCATCATTTACATTTTAATGTGAGTACTTTTATGGATTTCTCTCTCGATAAAATAGGTTTGTCATTCAAAAATTCCGAAAATAATAATAAAATGAAAATACTTTTGTGTTTGTTTATCAACTGTTTATATTCAATGGTAGTCTTTGATGCATAAAATTGTGCCTCGATTGATAAGCTGCATATTTGTCATTACTTATAATACTTAATAACAGAGTTTTACTATCATTTTACAATAACCAAGCTATTTATTAGAAAATAGCTTAATGTACTGATTTTAGTAACAATGCGTGTTCAATGTTTTCCGAAAGTTCTGACTTGATTTTGGCAATTATAAAGCTCTAATCTTATAGTTAATAAAATTTCAACAACTACGAAAAGCAATAGTTAGTATAGTTAGTTTAGTGAGTTACTTTTCTCGTAATTGAATTAAAGAATTATAATTTTCTATGTGAGAAAATTTAGAATAATATTGTAAATAATAGATTGCAGGGCTTGAATGTTTAATCGTAATTAAAAAAACATTAACATAAACGAGGTTGACAAAATGTTTTGCAAGTAAGATCTGCATAAGCAATAAATAAGTCTTTGAAAGTCTTAATATACATTTAGTGATCACACACGATTTATAACTGGGGTTTTTTCGTTCTGTATTTATGCTTGAATTTGTACTGAATGATATTTCATGACGTAGCATTCTCCATATCAAAGAAAACATTTAAATGTGTCCTGTGGCAAAACCAAAGCTATCACTTGAATATTATTGCTATAAAGCACTACAGTAATTTCACTTTTGAAACTTGGTCTATATGTTAAGATAACTATGGTTTTCACTTTAATTTAAATAAACATGCCTTTTGGGAAAAAATAATGTAAAGAATATGCAAGTTTTCTCTACTAAATTACCCTTGATATTGATATACTAAACATTAAGTACAGAAAATCACGTGATTATAAATACTGATCCATTCTGAATTGACATTAATAAATTACGTGATTCTCTATTTAAATAAATTTAAATATTGTTTTGTAAAGGTTTAAGTACTGGAATGTTTCATTTCGAACAAAAAGAATTACGAAAAATGCATTGGTAGCATTATCAGCAATTATAGGGAATTGTGTAGCAAAGTGATAGATTTAAGGTAACTTATCTTATTTTCAAAATGAATAAGTTGGAAATTAGTTTGAAAATTACAGTACAAAAGAAAGAACATTGTATTTAGTTAAAAAATTGGAGCATCTGTTTTTGAAAGAGTACACGAATAAATAGATACTTAAATAATATATAATAAAAAATAAGTAAATAAATTAGGACATGAACAAAAAAACAAAGTGAATGAATATATAAATAGGTGAATTATTAAAGGAAGGAATGTAAATGAATAAATTATTAAATGAAGGAATGTAAATGAATAAATGATAAGTAAGTAACATTATAAATGATTAAATCAGTAATGGAAATGAAAAATTTTACTTTGCCTAATCCACTTTGCCCCACATGCACTTGACTTAATTATAAAACAAAAATGGAGCATCTGTTTTTGAAAGAGTACACGAATAAATAAATACTTAAATATTATGATAAAAAATAAGTTAATAAATTAGGACATGAACGAGAAAATAAGTGAATGAATATATAAATAGGTGAATTATTAAAGGAAGGAATGTAAATGAATAAATTATTAAATGAAGGAATGTAAATGAATAAATGAATAAATGATAAGTAAGTAACATTATAAATGATTAAATCAGTAATGGAAATGAAAAAGTTTACTTTGTCTTATCCACTTTGCCCCATATGCACTTGACTTAATTGTAAAAAAAAAATAAATAAATAACGAAATAAATAAAACAAATAAAAGCTTAATATTAAATTAGTAATTTCAGTACCGAATATTAGTAGGTATCTATTAATATTTCAAATGTACATGGCAAAAACTTTAACATTTTAAAATAAATAAAAATAATTTTTATACATGCAGCAAAATATTACGGCATAAGTATAGTTTTAAAAATTGTTTGTACTATAATATGCTTTTATCTTCAGAGTTTGACTTTCTCCTAACTAAAATAGACTACACGTATTACACAAACATAGTTAAAATATTACCATATAGGTGGCACTAAAACAGAGAGAATATTTCACCATTTCACTTTCCCCAATATTTCAAATCACACCACACTCTCTTACATAGAATTATATCAAAGCTAAAATTCCTAGTAAAATTGAGGCGTTTCTTTTCTTAAGAAAACTGTATTATTACCTAAAAATGTAACGCATCTTCGCATAGCACCATACTTTAATATTTATTAAACGAAAACTGATGTGAATATCGTAAGTCCTTATGCTGCAGGATAATATGATGCATGCAAAGATAAAATTTCAAAACTTCGCAATAAGAATTCTCAACTTCCAGTGTTAAGACTTAGGAAATAGTTGCCACGTTATTTTCGCAAACGAGGTGGGAAGAAAGTTATCTTCCCGCCAAATTGCAAAATCTGCAAAATTAAAATTGTATAAATTAGAGATTTGCATAGATAGACCGACCAGTGAATGAACACTTCAGCAAATTTTCGATTTCAAAAATTTATAGCGTCGTTAAAAATTGTAGTATTTCCCATATGACAGAAAAAACACTTCAGATGTTATACGTAATATTTTAAAATAAAGGAAGAACGTTATGGTTTTGCATCCAGTTTTATAGGGGGGGGGGTCAAAATGAAAACAGTTCCCAAACCCAGTGAATGAACACCCCTACCAGTGGACAAATGCCACATTTTCTGGTCATTTTCCTTCTGTAAATGTGCAGAAAAAAGTTATTTCTGCTGATTTTTCTAAAAAAAATGTTTCAAAACCTTATTTTTTCAAAAAATGCATGTGGTGTTCATTCACAGGAAGTTTTCATTCGCTGGTCGGTCTACCCTACATTGTTTATATAATTTAAATATTTTTGCTGTTATTAATTTTTGAAAATCTAATAATTTGATTAACTGAAATAATCTTAGGCATAATGAAATAGAATGCAAACAAATGAGCAAATGAATGAATAAAAATAATTATAATAATGTAATATAATAAATAATGCGTTATTAACATAGCTTTAATCTACTTATTGCATAATACATTTTAAAAATGTATTATTCTAAATGTACTATGGAAATGTATAAATAACGGGCAGTTGTATAAAAAAGATGTACTTATTTTCATAATTATATCATTGACTAATAAGGAAAATTCCAACAGGCGAGTATGTATAACATTACATATTAATGTATTGGTAGAGAGATGAAATAACCTTTAAACAAACTTTTTGCATGTTTCTATTTTTTGACTTAACATTTAGTTAGAAGAGCAGTCGAGTTCTTGCTACGTATGACTAATGCCAATTAAAGGAAGATATATTCTACTAGTTTTAATTTTTCCTTTATACTTTTTTTTTTTGTTTGCTATTAAAGTTTTAAGACTAGTCAGTACGTTGATTGTACTGTTTAGCTGAATCATGGCTTTTTTTCTGAAGAAATGTAACAGTTTCTGCTTATTATTTTTTAAATTTATCTTTCCTTTCCTTTTTTCCCTATTTTTTTCATTTATGCCTTATAATTATTTCTACTGTAGTTTCGATGATCTTATAAAGAATCTTTTATTCAACCTTCATTCAAATTATTGACATATTTTAATTATTTTAAGATATAAAACACCCAATTATAAAATTTTTCATTAACACCGCTGTTTAATGAGAATTAATTACGTTTTCTTGAATTAATCTCTGACACAAATATCTTGAAAACACGGATCTTCAAAAAAGCACTTATGATACATTTTTCTTTCTTTCTTTATTTTTTTTAGTAATTATGATATGATTCTGTAAGACTCCAGAGACTTTACACAGTAAGCAAACATAAATTCAGTAATTTAAATTTATAAGCGATTAGGAATTAGGTTGGAATTGGAGTAATTTTTTAACATTTACAGAGGTAATTTCGATCGCTTGGAATTTTTACAATAAACCGAAATCGTGCAAAAATGTAAAAGATAGCTTTCTAAAACATGAAAAAAGTAGAGTAAGTCTTTTTCTACACGTAGAAAAATCATTTTGGTTCATCAGTCGAACAAACGATGAGCATTTACCCAAATGTTGCAGTATTTTGGTATCAATAATTGCTTAAATTTCATTTTGTCGAAAGGTAAAGAATGAACTCTATCTAATTGACTCATACGAATTACAACTAATGTTAACACTTGTTATTAATTCTTGTTTGGAACCAGAAAAATGACCTGCATCTTTTCCAAAAAAAATTTGGTTTGATATTGTTTTTTTTTTATTATTATTTTTTTTTTTTATTTTTATTATTTTTATTTTTAGCACTTAGCCAATTTTAAGAACAATTGTCATAATACATTGCATCCTAATTAAATTATTTTCATTTACGTTTGCTATAGTCTCTATTGAATAGCTTGCTGCACTAAATATTTCACTTTTCTTTACTCATATTTTTATATCTATGTTAAAATGTCTGGACTTTCTGATGATACGTAACTACTTTCTACTTCTTATTAATTTGTTTTCTCCTCCTTATTTAATAATTAGCTCAGTAAAGTGATAGCTCAGTAAAGTGACTATTAACAACTAGAAAACGTATAAATACTTTTATGAAGTATTTATACGTTTCGGGGTTCACATCAGTTTCGGGGTTGGTTTCAAGAGACTTCTCCTTTAATTCAAAAAATGAGAAAGTTGATGGATAAAAAGACATCTGACAAAATCTAAACAGCCTTACATTGAAACAACTGACAATTGAAACCATCCTAGAGACACATATCTGCAATTTTTATCTATTTCGATGAGTTTTATGCTGTTTTCTTAATTTTAATCTTTTACGTTATTACGAATTCTTCTTTTCCTTCCTTCTTTCTTTTTTTTGTTTGTTTGCAACTATTGTAAAGGAATACACGAATCCAATCACAATAGTTACGGTTCGATAGTTTCTGACCCAGTAAAATTTAATGTATTAAAGCTTTTATTGATTTAATGTCTTTTTGTATATTTAATTTCTAAGCTACTTATATTAGGACAGTTTCACTAATTTTTGGTATTTTGAACCACTGATATTGAACATTACTATTTCATTCCTTAATTAGCTTAGACATTTGGATATTACCAAACCACGACGAAAAAAGAATCAAGAGAATGAATTCAACATCGTCTTCAAAAAAATTTTAACAATCAATAGCTAATGGAAAGAATGAAAAAATTTAGAAACTTTCAGCTCTCTGACATTTATTAAAAAGATGTAATTTTAAAAGTTAAAATTTTTTTTTACCCGTGTTTGTTTTTGATAATAAATTAAAACTTTTTTTATGACAGCAAGTGATTTTGAGAAATCGACTTCTCGTTGAATGTTTTCTCATTGATTTGCCGATTTCTTCTTCCATCGCTAACTATAAAGTGATGCATCTCTCTTTGAGAGTATTTGAACATCTATATCTGACCTCTCCCCCCATCAAAAAAAAAAGAGTATTTGAACAAAAAATCAACAAAAACTATTGTTAAAAATATATTCAGATTTCATGATATTATATTAGTGTGATTTTGCCTAAAATCTCGAAAGAAATGAGCGTATTAGTAACGCAGGAATGTGAGAACAAAGACAAACATAAAATTCCTGTAGAAACATGTAAATAAGGAAGAAATAAACACAAAATAAAATAAATTTCAGAATGGTTCAGAATGCACTTAGATCTTGTAGAAAGAAGCAAAATGTGATTCTCATGGTATTTAGACCGATTTATTTAATTGGAACTTCAACTTGCTAAAATTGGAGATGGTATAAGTGAATGGAAAACAGTCTGCTTGACGCCTCACGAATTGATACTAATTTCGTTTGCAATGTAAGGAAAAACAAGAAGTTCTGTCAAGAACTAAACGAGCCTACTTTCCCGTACATCGACAACGGCATTCTCGCATCTGATCATTATTCTCTTGATTATCTGAAACTGAAAATTATGTCAAACATACCTTTTTAGCACTTAGAGCTGATTTCGAAAAGCAAAATATACCCCTCTCATCAGATGAAATAGACACGTAAAAAGTAATTAACGAATAAATAAAGTTTTGTCGCACCTTTTAAAGAGTGTAACTGTTACAGTTCCTCCGTAGAAAAAATCCTCCATCGTTTTCAAAAAAAAAAAATAATAATAATAATAATAAAATAAATAAATAAATAAATAAAAGTACAAAGAGCATCAAAACATATTTTATCAAAGAAAGAAAAAAAAAGAAAAAAAAAACTCGTCCGTTAATAAAATGTCTCGAATTTCACTTTTAATCGGTTGCCAGTTGTTAAATATAAATAAAGAATAAAATGTTCTCGTGAATGAAAAATTTTTGTTACAAAAAAAATCGTCTGCCAAAAAAAAAAAAATAATAATAACAATAAATAAAATAAAACAAATGAATAAATAAACAAAAAATCGTCTGCACAGTCAGTCATTTTTTTTCTGAGCCTGCATTTCCGCCATGTTTGCGGAGTCGGAGTCGGAATCAGAGTCCTCACAGAAGATTACTCAGAAAAGTACTTTACAAACATTATTTATCAAAACCATTTTCTTACAAAGTTAGTTTGAAGGAAATCCGACTTTAAGTTCAGGATCAACATTCAACTTAAATTCCCCGTAGACGCTAATGTTAATTTTTTTTTCTGAACGGTTCAATATTGAACGAAAAATGGTTCAAATCAAAAAGCGAAATATGGGAATGTATGGGAAAGCCTCTCCGAGATCTTTCAAACAAAAAAAAGTTTATTCCATTCAGACGGTTCACTCAAAAGTTATTAGGTGGGGAAAGGTTGCTTGAACGGTTCAATGTTGGACGAAAAAATGCTCAAATCGAAAATATAGATACGGGAATGAAGTATCCTTGAAAAGATCTTTCGAACAAAAAAAAAGTTTGTTCCAATCGGACTGTTCACTCAAAAGTTAGCATCGCGGGACAGGTTATTTGAACGGTTCAAAGTTGAACCAAAAACTGTTCAAATCGAAAAATCAAATATGGGAATGAGCTGTACTCGCCGAGATCTTTCGAACAAAAAAAAGTTTATTCCATTCGGACGGTTCACTCAAAAGTTATTAGGTGTGGAAAGGTTGCTTAAACGGTTCAATGTTGAACCAAAAATGTTCGAAATTGAAAATTTAAATACGGTAATAAAGTATCCTTCCCGAGATGCTTCGAACAAAAAAAAAAAGTTTGTTTAAATCGGACTGTTCATTCAAAAGTTATTAGGGGTGACAGCTTGTTTGAACGGTTCAATGTTGAACGAAAAATTGTTCAAATCGAAAATGTAGATACGGGAATGAAGTATCCTTGAAAAGATCTTTCGAACAAAAAAAAGTTTGTTCAAATCGGACTGTTCACTCAAAAGTTAGCATCGCGGGACAGGTTGTTTGAACGGTTCAAAGTTGAACCAAAAATTGTTCAAATCGAAAAATCAAATATGGGAATGAGCTGTACTCGCCGAGATCTTTCCAACAAAAAAAAGTTTGTCCAAATCGGAATGTTCATTCAAAAGTTATTAGGGGGGGGGGACAGACAGACCGACCGACCGACCGACACACAAATTCCCCATCTCAATACCCTACTTTCAAATTTTTAATTTTTTGATATTCAATTTACCTTTTTATTTTTTTAACTTGGCGATATTTTTTAGATTCATTAAGCTACTTTTAATACTTTTTTCGTCTTTCTTTTGTTTTTAACGGGAAAGTAGGCTAAAAAATAGAGATCCCACATTAAAAATTTCTGATTTTATTTCCTCTTTAAAACTGAGATTGTTCATCCTCATCGGATAAAAAAATATTTACGGTTTATTAGACAGATGATAGGGAGTGATGTCACAAATGATTGAAGTGTGCAGCTATAGGAAATAAAAATGAATCCGCAGGCCATCCTACTGGATCGCAATGAAAGCTGTTAAAGTAGGAAGTACTTCACAATGCCGTCATTGATAGATACCCTATCATTTGTCATACACGAAATGAAAAAGCGAAAATTATTCCTTTGAAATGAAACAGGGGAGATTATTTCCTTCAATATTTTTGATCGGTTTCGTTTAATTGAAATATTACACAAGTTTTTTTATAATAGGGAATTTTAAAGACAATTTAATTCGGGTATTAAAAAATGATTTTAGCATAGATGATGAGGATTGCTTATTTTTCCAATTACTGCAAATATTTTTGTAAAGTTTCAGATTTTATTTTTATTACTGTTCTTTTTTTTTGATCGAATGCTACGAAGAAAATTGGGTACTTCAAACTACATTAATAATTAATTTTAAGTGGTTTTCTGAATTGCTATTTACTAATTTTGGATAATTATGCAACAATTAAAGTTTTATGTCCACAGTTAAAATAACGCAACTAAAATATGAGTTAGCCCCTACCTAAACATAAAGTAATTGGGAATTTAACTTAATCTACACAATTTCACAAAAGGTCATACTTTTACAAACGCATATTAGGCTGTTGGATTTGACCAGTTACCTACAGTATTTAAATAATTCTGGTCTGAGTAAGGCACTCATTTGAAAACTGTTTTTATTATTTTATTTCTTCTCTGGGGTAAACGGAGCTAGGTGAGGAAAATGCTACTATTTTTCTCTTTTAGCTTTATTTTCTCAACTTCTTAAAACTTCAAGTACGTGTAAACTACTGACAATATCATTTTGCATTGTATATGTTGGATTTATTCAATTGCACGGTTAGCTCTAAAGTAAATATCTCCCCTCATTAAAAATATATTTTCATTACATCAAATATGATTTGTGATTAAGGTGTGCGTATAAATTACGAAAGCCTTTGTTAGTTATCTTTTTTTTTATTTTTTTCGCAAATTTTAAAAATATTCCACTCCTAATTTTTATTTCTTAATTATGTTTCTCATACCGTTAAACATTGACTATTATACTCAAATATTAACATTTACAAAATTTTTCAAACACGGTATATCGTGTAAAGTGATAGGTTGATACGATCATTTGAATATATAAATATTTAAAATAATAACGTAGACTTGATTATTTCCTTTGTTCTGAAATCCGATCATTTTATCAATCTCCGGATTCTTAATTTACCACATAAGACTTTTTGAAAAAAAATATGAAGAAATCATTTTTTTCCTCCTGTGTTTCGTTTATTACCGTGCATTTTACAGTTTATTACCATGCATAACTGGAGCCTCGGCTGCCAGTATTATACTGTGAAAACAACAGCTCATTTTTTGCAGTGCATTTTCCACGCGACGGTAGAAACACTTCAGATGATGTACTTAATACTAAAAAAAAAAAAAGAAAAAAAAATGGAGCAACTTTTATGGCTCTGCATTTGGTTTTATGGGAAGTTGAAACGAAAAAGAGTGCCCAAACCCAGGGAATGAATGCCAGTGGACAAACAGAGCATTTTCTAGTCATTTTCTTTCTGTAAAGTGTAGAAAGGTGTTACTTCTGCTGATTAATCTCAAAAAATTGTTTCAAAACCCTTTTTTTTTCAGTGAAAAGTACGAGGTGTTCATTCATTGGTCGGTTTACCCAACCATACTAGAAATTTGACTCACAAATTAGTCTTGGCTTTTTTTTTTTTGACTTGCAAGCTAGGTATTTTAGCTTACAGGATTTTTTAAATAATGTTTTTCTCGCTTTTTTTTCTTTGTTTAACACAAACAGAAAATATTTACATTGGTGCATTAATTGTAGATTATAAAATTTAAAAAAGAGAACTTTTGAAAAATAAATTCATAAATAAAATCGAACCCTAGAAATATTCCTCATTTGAGAAAATTTTAATATGACAGAATCAAATTTTCTTTTTTTTTTCCTCAGTTCTATGAAACAAGTGGAAAACCAACGAGCAGAAAAAATGCCTAATTCTACTTATGAAATTCAAAACGCTTTACAGCCGAAAGGAAATCATTATTTAAGCAAATTACCGTAAAATGGGGTGAATCGGAACACTTTTCAGCTTTAATTGTAAAAAAAGCAGTTAAAAGATTTTTTTTTAATTTGATTTTTTGGGTAAAAACTTCGGTCTTGCTTTACTTTTGATACTCCAAGCAAAGACAAAACATTTCGAACAGTTATTATTCATATATATAGGAATTTATGGGTGTTCCGAATTACCCCGCAGATAGGGGTCAATGGGAACACATGTTAAAATTTTTATTTTTTTCAATTTAACCTGTAATAGGTCTCACAAACATGAGTAATATTGATGGGGGAGAATAAGAACAGATAATTACTGTCAAATAAATGTATAATTTCAATACCAGTAAACGTTTATAATTTGTCAAAATTCAAAATAATTTTGAACTTATAAAAAATTAAAATTAATTTTAAGAAATGCTTTTGAATTAAAATACAAAGATTTAACATGAATGGAAGTCACTCATGTCGTCCACAAATATGTACTTGTCCTTAAAACTAGCAATTGTGACTTGGCTTAAGTTTTTTCATAGCATCTCTTGGGATGAACTCTGCCTTTTCTTTAGTTTCTTAAAATCTCTGGGTTTCGGGGATTGTCGTGAAAGATTTTTTCGCTTATTCATTACTGTCTGTGCGCTGGACTTTTACTACATAAAGTCTATGTGACTTTCCCCCTCGTATTTTAAGTAAAAAGGAGTTTCCTGGAGAAAAAATCTTTTGAAATCTGCATTTTTTTGTCATTCTAAGATTTAGTTGCTCACGAGAAAGGAATAAACAGAAATAAATCCTTGTCCTAGTCTTGATTAGAAGAATTGGGGTTAGAATCTTGATTTTTCAAACAGTTTCCTTCAAATAAGTTTGAATTGGAACAACAGAACTAAGTGTTCCGATTCACCCCGCAAATTTTTTCCCTATGGCTTTTTTCAGAATTCTTCATTTTGATGACACAATTTATAAAAAATGTAAATTTTAATGTGTTATTCTGTTGTTCAGATACATGTATAATAGAAACATACCACTCTTAGTTTTCAAATATAAGAAGGTTTGTTCTTGCATATGAAGTTTTGCAGTCTATGAAAATGTGATGTTTTCTAGCATTCCACGTGCAGCCCTCCTTAGAAGCCAGTAGCGTTGCCAGATTGACAAAAGTAATATTTTCCTACTTCCTATGATCTTACCTTTCTAAAAAAAAATTCATGGCGAAAAATATCCAATATTATATTTATAAAGAATTTCTTTGCACGGTCTGGAAGTTTTGTTCCGATTGACCCCGCTGTTCCTATACACCCCATTTTACGGTATTTAACAGTTTTCACCTAAATTTTGTATTATCATACTCTCTCATTCTCAGGTTTACATTAAAAAAAAAACACAAAAACCACCATATAAATAAACTGAGCCATTAAATGTATCTAAGGTAATTCGACAAATAAATAAAATCAAATATACGGTAGAAGGTTTTCCCCTATGGATTATTATCGAGCTTTTACTGAATTACTAATTCACAAACTTACCTCTTATTTCGTTTATCGTATGTCATCATGCTGTTGCGTAATTTTTTGTTGTTGTCTTGGACCAGCTAGACAGGCAAATTTGGGGTGTGCTGCTTCACTTTTTCAACTGTACCATGATTTGGTGTGAAGTCCGACTTCCACAGTACACGCATGCCATAGGGACCCGTTTATAGGGTAGGCAACCTCTCACAACAACACATTCACACAAAGAAAGGACAAAGATAGGAGAGAGAAAGCACATCCATGCCCAAGCCGGGATTCAAACCCGGGACCACTCTATACCGATCAGACTTATCTGACCACTATACGAGGTGTCCGGCGTTGCGTTATTTGCATTCATCATATGGTCTTAGTTACTTTTGCATCTGTTAATTACATTACAAAAATTGCTTTTTGCCAGCAATTTCAAGTTGGACCGCACCATGACCCTCGCTAGTTTAGTAAATTAATTGTATCTACCAGTTTGAAAGTAATCTTATCAACATTATGAGGATTTCTACTTCCAGCTCAATTACTGAGTATTCCTGGCTGAAGAGTTCCTAACAAGGACGAAACTGTAGTCTCAGGATATCAGGACCGAGATGCATATTTGCCTTTAATGAGAACTGTTTCTGCATTACTGAATTTAATTTCCTAGACCATATTTGAAGAAAAACAGACAATGGCAACAGCAATTGGAATAAAACTACGATCAAGTGATAGCAAAAAGAAATTCGTGATTGCTCTAAAAAGATCATGACTTACAAAGTTTTGTAGCAAATCTGGTTCAACAAAAAAAAAGAAAGAAAAAGTATTGCTTAACATATTAGCTAACGTGAAAAAGTCAAAATCTTAACTGCAGAAAAAGGAAAAGCTTACTACAAAGCATACCTTAAATTTATTGCAGCAATTACGCAAATATATCAAGATAGGTTACTGCAGCTAATACTTTTAAAACGATTGACATCACAAAGGTTTTGGAAAACCGCCATAAATTCTCCTCACTCATTTCCCAGCACGTCGCCGAATGATAATCGTTGCTGCAAATAGCCATTTTGTTTACGCACCTTTAGCAGATGAAGGTCAATGTCACCAAAGTGCCGGTCAAATCAGGCTTCAAAGAAACTCCAATCGATTTCGATTTTTACCTGTTTGCCAAAATATTCATAAGAGGCCTGCATTCGGGCCGTGGCCCTGGTGTATCTGGTTGCTAGGAAATTAACCATTTTTAGTGATGCGTTCGCTACGGATAGCTGACAAGGGAGTCAATGTTCCAAACGAATCAATTAAGGATGGGCTTTCTTGGTAATCTTTTTCCGAAGAATGTTATAGCTTCTTTTGTGGTGAAAGAAAATCGATAAGAGACATTGGTGCTGGTAGGTTCGGTGACCTATATGATCTTAACAGGAATTCTCCTTTTGAGGAAAAGCTTCCTCTTGGCGGTCGGAAGTATTTTTCTTGAAAGACTTCAGTCCAGAATGGAAGGTAGTAATATTTTCTCTGTTTGATCGGTTAGGATCGCATTAAAGCTGGTATGTTTTTATGCATTGCAAAAATTATTTGTATTTTTCCTTTGTTATTTTGCGAAGCAAATCAATAGTGTAAAATAATTGAAATTTTATTTCCATTATCAATGTCAGTTTAGGTTTCTGTAATATATGTTATATTATGTGGATAGTATCAACACCATGTGTCTGTAACTATTTTCAGTGTATGACAATGCAGGAGCAAAAATAACATGCGCATTGTAACTATATTATTTATCCTTAATGTAGTTCCTGAAAATTTTTATTTCTTTAATTTCGCTGGCAACACTGAAAACACTAATTCTCGAGATAGATTCTTCTTTTTGAACTCTCATTCTAATAGCTTAAACTTGTCTCTTTCCATAACTGTTTTTCTAATTTCTCTACGTACTTTAAAATTAAACCTATAGCCAGGCCCGTCGTTTCAATATTTTTCACCTTGGCAAGTGACCCGTCAGGTTACCCGAAAGATGGAACTAGTTATAATACTACAAATCGTAACGGTCTGTTTACTTTTCAAGCAGCCCTAATCATTGCTGTCTGTCCTTAAAAACCGCATTCCACTTAAAAAGGAGTGATGGGTTGTGAGTGGGAACTTTCTGAAGTTTTCAATTTAAAACTTGCATTTGCTACTTTTTTGACACATTCAACTGAACTATGCATTTGAAATTAGCATCGTTCTCCGTTGTTTGATACGGCTCAAAATGATTCTTCTTCTTCTTCCCCTTATTGTTATCTTACCTATCACCCCTATTTTGGTAAGATCAGAGAAGACCTGACGCATAAGTAAATACGCGAAAGGTTTTACCTAAGAATTGATTCGACCTAAGAATTTTTTGATTTTACTTCTCCCTTTAAATTTGAGAGACGCAAGAAATATGATTTAGCATAATTGTTTAGTAATTATTCATTTACTGTTTATTATGATAGTATGAATTCCTTGATTAGTTCATTTATGGTGGTAGCGTTACTTCAGGTTATTTTCAGAAAGAAAATAATATGTTCCCTTACAATGTTTTTTTTTTTTTAATTTTATTTGCTGCTGTTGTAGAAATTTATGTAGCTTACGAGCAAAGTAAAATACTTCAATGGGCCACAATTTTTTTTTTCAAATCTACTACTATGAAATTAAACAGCAGTCAGTAAATTAAAATTACCTCTACCACAATATATTTTTTAATATTTATCCTAATCCCCTTATTATTGGAATGTTTAGCCATATAAAATAAACAAATACTTTTGCGCAACAAACAGCATTAAACAAAATAGCGTTGAAAATGCACAAACTAACAACAAACTGCAGGCACTTGTTTCATGCTTTCATAAGTGTGAGATATTTTACTATATAAAATCAAGATTGATCCTCTCTCGGATGACTTCACATCCTAAAAGAAAACACTTTTCTGCACTGAAAATTGACTTCGTTGAAATCCCGAAACAAATGTCTTTAATATATTTCTAATTTTAAAATTTCGAACGTTGTGTTTCCGATTGTTGAGCAGCCTTATATTGACACGGCTCAAAAAGGACGAAACCGCAAGCAGGAGCAAAGGAGCAATGCTGTCCCATTCTAAAACGTAGAGAAAAACTTTTTCGTAACGCAGTCATCACACTGCAAAAAATGAACTGTTGTTTTCACAGTATAATACTGGCAGTCGGGGTTCCAATTTAAAACCGTTAAATTCCCCAGTAATAAACTGTAAAACTAGCAATTTTAGTTTCTTACGTAAAGTTAGAAATTTTAAAGTTTATTGCCGTTAAATTTAGCTGTGTTATACTGTAAAAACAACAGTATAATACTGGCAGCAGAGATTCCAGCTTAAAACTGTAAAATGCACGGTAATAAACTGTAAAATTACTAATTTTGCAGTTTGTTACTGTAAAATTACCAAATTTATAATTTAGTACTGTAAACGTAGAAATTTTATACACTCAGGCACATTGAAAATAGCGACCCAAGAAGAAATCGTCGGATTGATCAGCGACTGCGTCTACAGTGGTGCCAAGCCAGATTAATGTGGAATGTCACAGATTGGCAAAAAGTTGTGTTTAGTGATGCGTCTCGGTTTGTTTTAGGGACTGATGACAACCGTGTACGGGTATGGAGGCGCCCAGGTGAGCGGTACAAATCCTCCCACACTGTTCTACGTCTCACTGCCCGCACAGTTGGTGTTATGGTCTGGGGGCCATATCCTATGATAGCCGGTCCAATCTAATTGTGATACGTGGAAACTTAACCAGCCAACGTTATGTTGATGATATTCTTCGACCCCATGTAGGACCTTTCCTAAATGGTCTCCCAGGGGCATTTGCCATCAAGATAATGCTCGTCCGCATACAGCAACAGTTGCTCAAGACTTCCTACGTCATTTTCAGACTCTTCCATGGCCGGCCCGCTCCCCCGACTTATCCCTTATAGAGCATGTGTGGGATCAGCTAAAACGTCAGATGCCATCGTGTCACTCTGTGCGTGATTTGGAGTTGGCTGCTACAAATTTGTGGGCCCATCTGCCTCAAAACAACATCAGGCGTCTAATCAACTCAATGCCGGACTGTGTGGCGGCATGTATTGCAGCTAGAGGCGGTCCAACGAGCTATTGAAGTTGCTCTGTATTTGTGTCCTTGCACACTCTGTATTCGTTCAATTGTCTTGATTTTGAGATCAAGTGAATGTCGCATCTGTATCATTATGTGTATTAAATTTCATTTCAATCCGATGCTTTCTTCTTGGGTCGCTATTTTCAATGTGCCTGAGTGTAGTTTATTACAGTAAAATTAGCAATTTTTAGTTTTTTGATATAAAATTAGCTGTGTTATACTGTAAAAACAACAGCAATGTTTTACAGTGCAGCGATAGTCATTTTTTTCCCGACACATTAAATATTTTTACACTTAATGTTCAAATATGATCTGTCTACTCATCTTCAAAAAGAGTCCCCAACAGTACTTTTGAGGCGTTCGAAAACTATATCACCTTTAAAATCACCGGCTCCAATAGAAAATTAAAGTTGAAAAAGAAAAAAAAAAAAAAACTCTAAAGGTAAAACTAAATAAAGCATTAGAAAGACGTGACTTCCCAAAAGCATCCGTATATCACTAAGCCATGATCTATCATTTTAGAACACGTTAAGAACTATTATTCCAAATCTTTGTGCAATGCATTAAATTTACGTCTTCAATATTTTCTTAGAAACAGCATCGTAAACTTCCTAAGGGAACTTGGTTTCTTATGTAGCCTCAAGTTAGCTTACATTTAACACTGAGAATATTCCAACTATGTTGATTAAAAAAAAAGAAAGAAATAAATATCCTATGAAGTGGCTAAACAATACGTTATAGGAAATGGAACACACAGAAAAGCAAAAAATGTTTAAAAATTACAGTGCTGGTCAAAGTTATTAAAGTTTAAACTGATTTTTAGTGTTCATGTGGTAGAGAAGTTTAAAAAAACGATTATAATGAAATTTGACGTCATGAAATACCGAACGACGGGTTGGAGAGCCTAGTGGAATCTGCTGAAAAGAGAATGCCCGTGAAGAGGAAGAAGCGGCTAAAAAGCACATTAAATGATTTATTACTGAATGGTACATATTTAGTATTTTTTACTCTCGATTTGATTACTAGATGAACTTGAAACTGCTTTTTCATTTTGTTTCCTGTTTTTTGAAGTTCTTGTCTATAAATGAATTTTCGATATTGACATTAAAAAATATTGGTTGGATTGAAGAAATACAATTCGTTTTCTTGTTCCTAGTTTTGATTAAATGGTATACACGTGTGAAATACTTTTGGCCAGTAGTTTAGTTTCTACCCAAGTAGCATCAACTCATCGGATTTTACTCGGCCGATCATCGAACTCCTCGTAAACTGATCCCGTAAGGCACGATGACATCGTTCCGATCAGTATCCGAGCACGGTTTTCGATAAGCTACTTTCCATGGGAAAGCGATATCCTTCCGATCAACTTTCCCGATGAAAATAAGCCGAGCATCCAAAATTGATCCTAAATTCATCGGCACGGGACTGCACTGCTCGTAAATTGCTCCAAATCTCATCGTATTTCGGGCAAAACTTATCGGATTTTGCTGCTCGGATTCTGTTTGGCCGATTTGACATATTGGAGCAATTCCCGATGAGAACTCATCGAATCCGATCATCGGCCTATGAGAATTTCATCGGGTTTCGATGAATGGCTGATCATCGGCTGATGAGATTATGCTGCTAGGGTATTTACTAAGGCACACACAAATGGAGTGTGTTAACTACAAAGCTATCTTTTAAAACTAATCTTACACTAGGTCTGAAATTATGTCTTTGCAATAAAATGATTTCGCGACGTTTCTTCTCTATATTAGATATAGAAGAAAGCAAAGGATGCTCCTATTTGTACCTTTCCATCACTATACGTAATGTATATGTTACATCTCCTGTCTATTTTAACATTTTTAATTTTCCAGTGTTTGATTGTTGCTGATGTTTGCGTCTCCATAGCGATTAAATACTACGGAAAGATTGGGCGGACATTGCCTGGAGAGTTTGGACTTATTTATTTATTTACATATAAGTCAACATAAAAATATATACAGCACAAAAAAGGAAAATAATACCCAATGCTCCGATATGAATTTAAACCACAACCTCCGGCATCTGAAGGGATTTGAAGTGATATTTTTATCACAGAGCATTTTTTGTGTGAAGTACCTGGTGGAAAAGTCTAGATTATTTTCATAAAGTTATATGTCACCTAGGCCAATTGAATTGTTTTTTCAACATCTTATTCAAACATTTTTCAAAAAAAATAAGAAAAAAAAATACAATAAGTCCTCGGTATATCATGGATATCATAACTTGATCCCACCATATTCATTATTGAAATGAAACTCAAAATCTATGAAAAAGCCTCTTCTACCTACATTTTAGTAAAATTAACTTTACAAACATACGAGTATTTAGTTAAGAGTCTATCGAATTCATTTTAAGTCAATAAAATGTAAACGGATTATGTACCTCATAATTAACAGATACTTTTATCTTTACTTCGCAAGCGTTGTTGAATGATAATAGTAACGATAATTATGACTTGTGACTTTTTATGAATATTTAGTGGATTTTTTCATTGGGTACTACGTTTAGTTTGCTGGAATTATCAATTTTAAAACTCTTCTTCCGCTATTATACTTTCTCACAAAGATTTTTTTTTGTGACTGCCAAACATTGGAAGCTCAAAGCACGTGTAGGTAAAATTTCCAACTGTTTTTACCCCAAAAACTTCAAGTTCATCACTTATTATATTTCATTTCTTTCTTTATTTATTTAATCTTATTTTTATCACCATCATCATTCTTCTTATGGTTATTGATATCTTCATTATTATCATCAGTCAAGTAATAATGATATTCATAAATATTATTATTAATATTATAGTAATAAGATAAATAGTAATAGTAATAATAATACTTAATATTAGGGATGCACCGATTAATCGGCAGTACCGATTAATCGGCCATAATCGGCCACTTTGCCGATTATTAATAATCGGCAAAATCGGGCCGATTAATCGGCCTAAAAAATATTTTTCAAATATTATTCTTTAAGGTATACCTTCACTAAGAAACATGATGAATAAATTTATTAACTAATAATAATCCTCACAGACGATATAAAGCTTTTTTTTTTAAATGAATTATCCTACTTTGAATAAATATACAAAGGCAATGTTGCAACGTTTTTCATGTGGCGATAGTTTTCTCCTTAGCAGTGTTTTTAGATAACCTCTAATTTTCAAAGAATAAAAGTACTGAATTAAATTGCTGCTAATTATTATAAAATATGAATTAAAAATACTCCTAAATTGGAGTGCTCACCACAGACTCCCCCTCACCCCTTTCTTTATGTCCCAATTTTCATGTCCAATTAACATAACTAACAATGTGTTAGTAATATTATTGACAATAATATGAAAATTGGTTCTAAGAAATTTGATAAAAGGTTGAAATTAGTTTGTGAAAACTAGGAAAATGGAAAAAAAAATTTCTCTCAGAAATAAATTACTTACTATTTCTAAATTTGGAATTGCATAAGAGAGAAAAAACACTGATGGTAAAATTGGTGGTCGAAAAACAATCATTCTTATCATTAATCGGCTCAGCCGATTAATCGGCCGATTATCAACAACCGATTAATCGGTAATCGGTAATCGGCCAATTTGCTTATCGGTGCATCCCTACTTAATATTAATATAAAAATAATGATAGTAATAATAATATTTATTATTATTATTAGTACTAGTAGTAGTACTGGAATTGTTATCATCATTATCGTTATTATGCTAGTTAAACAAATTGCAGAATTTTAGGCGCCATACAAATTATTTCTCGCAGTGGATATAGTTTCTTTTTTTTTTCTCTCATTCT
Organism: Uloborus plumipes; assembly: GCA_038373865.1. Classification (NCBI taxonomy): domain Eukaryota; kingdom Metazoa; phylum Arthropoda; class Arachnida; order Araneae; family Uloboridae; genus Uloborus; species Uloborus plumipes. The sequence continues at coordinate 52,537 of JAXGGA010007451.1, forward strand.
GAAAAAACTAGTTGCCAAGGGCCTTTTTTTTCAAATAGTACGGGCTACCTGGTCCCCGGGATTTTTTTAACCCTGATTATTATTATTATTATTATTATTATTATTATTATTATTATTATTATTATTCTCATCATTTTTATTATTTCGTAAATTATTGGAATAATGCAAATCTTTCATTTCTCAACCATCTTATTGTTTCCCCTTAAGATTCATTACAACAGAAACATCTTTATAACAATGACATGTTATCTAACGTAACTCCCCTTAGACACGATTTCAATCTCAGCGGCTCTTCCCTGTCATCCCATCGGACAAATCGATACATTTCGATTGGTTCAGCTGTCCGAACACAATCCTACCTGAAGCCAGCGGAGCTTCCCCATTCATGTGACAGCAGGAATGTTATTAATGTGTTCCTCTGAGCCGTGAATCGGACAAGGAAATTCATTACAAATGCAATTCACGAGTGGCAGAAGTTCAGTGCCCTGTAAATTTCTACTGGTACCACGATTTCAGTCACTTGTTATTTCATTATTTTCTTCCCTCAGCTACCGTTTGTTTCATTTCATTATTGTCTCAATTTTAGGAAAATAAGCCTGGTAACTAAACAGAGAGCTTTGGCTCATTTCTTTATTAACGACATGCGTACATAAATTGCCGTCACTTTTATAGGATGATTCATCCGAAATTGCCAGTTTCAGAGAGTTTGTTGGATAGCTAGTGTTTTATGTTTCCACTAAATTTTAGTCCGAAATAATTTCTGAGTTGCATAAGTGATTTACATTTTTCCACCCTTATTACCCTGGTATTTGAAACGCATAGAAAGAGATCAGTGTTTTGTAGATTCTCAACTTAATTAAGCAGAAAAATGTGGAAATATTTGACGATTGTTTTCAAATTATGGCGAAGAGAAAGAGATTAATGGATCAAAAAAAAAAAAAAAATGTTTTAGTATAAATGCGTATAATTATGTTAAAAAGCCCAAATTTTCAAGTAAATTTGTGGAGTAGTGTTTCCGAATTAAAAAGAACCCTCTTCTCAGCGTGAAAAGGACTGAGCTTGTAGATGGGACGACAAGCTATACAAACTATGGTTAAGACAAACTAAGTGAAATTAATTTCCCACTCTCCGCCTCACTTTTCCCCTGATGGTTGTCATAGTTACGGCGCTACGGTCTTTTTCTCACTTAGCTTTTGCAACAATGGTTAAATGGAAAAGGTTAAAATTTCTTTGTGCGTAAACTATTATTCTATTAAAAAATCAACGTTAAGAAAGCACAACATTTTCTCAGAAATTCTTGAATTTTTTATGTATGACAGAGATTGTTAGAAAACAGTACTGTTAGAAAACATTGAGAAATAACTGAGACATGAGGATATAAATAAAAGCGTAAGCCTAGTTCGATAAACATAAAATAAATGAAATGCCTCAACAGCAGTACATAAAAAAAGGGAGCTGTTTTCTTTCGTACGGTTTCCAAGGAGACGCGCAAAATTTCTAAACTTGATACGCCTATTTTAAAGTAGCCGAGTATAATTTCAAAGGTCTCTTTGACTTCGTTTTTATGACGCTCAACAGTATTTTTAAGTTTTAAGCACAAAGGAAGTTAGTTCTTGTGTTCCTGTATGTATGAAATAGTAAGGTTGTAAATGTTTTTGCTTCAGTGCCAGAAACGTGGTAAAATACCATCCTAGGGAAAAAAAATCCCATAACTAACTGAATTCATTTTCTATACTTCTTGCATCCACATCTCTTTTTAGATGCATTTTTTAAATGTCTTGCTCCCTCTGGCATTTCGTGTATGCGTTTAACTAATCATACACTAATTATTTAAAACTAAATGTGTTCTGACTTTATTCAATTTAGAAATTTAGATTTGCAAGATCAATTCATTAACCTTAAAATTCATTTATCAATGTAAATTTTCATATCTCTGGTTATGTTATTTAAGATTAAATTTGAAAAAATTATTAAATTTGATATTCCTACAAAAAACAACAAGAACTTGAAATGTTTTTGTACATTTTACAAAAGCTTTCAGACTATGAAAAATGATTTTAAATAACATTTTACAGGATACCCTCACATATATTAAGTGTAGAGTATAGTATGACAACCTGCTCACAGATGGCAGCACTGTATTTTAAATATGGTTTCTTTAGAAAAAGTAGAATGTGTTCTCTAGTTTGTGGTTAATCAATAATGGTGTACCGAAGCTCAAGTGAGGTATTAGGCGGTAAAAAGAAAAAAAAAAAAAAAAAAAAAAAAAACGAAATAATCCTAAATATAGTTTAAAAAAAAAAAAACTAAAAAATACGCTCTCAGAGTTAATAAAACTAAAAAGAAGATTTTAAAACTATTAAATATCCGCTAAGTTTACATACTCTTATATAGTACATCAACCCTGAAATATAGTATAAATAATAATGTTTAACATATTACTTTTATATTTGCAAAGAACGTGAATTTTATCTTTAATTCAGAGTTACATATAAACAACCGAAACGTTTGTAGGGAAGACCGCCTATATTGGATCCCCTAAGAACAGGAGGCCTGTGTCGCTAAATGTAAAGCAAAACAAAAATATAAAATAGGGCATTGTAAGCTCAATTTAATTAAGAACCGTCCTAGGAGCTTATATTTTTTGAAAATATGAATTTTTTTTTTTTTTAAATTATCTTTGAAAAAGTTGCAAAAGTCCAATTTAGGAATATTTGCGGCTATACCCCAAGCAGCACAAAGGCGTTCAAAACACGTTCTGCAACACGTACAGGGCGCACCAGCCGGCACGTTCAAAACACGTTCTCGCAGCACGTGTTGTCAACGTCTATGTGTTTCATCGATCGATGGTAATATGACACGTCGAAATCTGGTGTTGACCACCTTTTTTTGTCCCAGTTTTGAACGTGGAATGATAGGTTATATTTAGGTTCTGGAAATACGTTTGTTTTCAGTGCTCCCCAGCTAAAAAAGTATACTACGTATACACCACTATCCGGGGACGTGACATGTTTTAACCGTGACGTCATTTTTGATCCAAGATCGTCACCATCTTGGTTTTAATTATTTAATTACTTAATTTATTTAATTTAATTATTGATTGTTTAATTACTTTGAATTTAATATATTCATTCCGCGGTATTCGAACGCGGGTCCCTTGCGACTCCAGCAGGACACGCTAACCACTAGACGCTACTTGATCTTATCGAGGGAGAAAAATAATACTTTAAAAGGACATTTTTTTGCAGGAGGCGCCATCTATGAAAGACTAAGGGCGTAAATCATATCATTTTATTAGTATGAATACAATGTTTTCTTACTGAAATGATGCAAATCTGATTAGGATCTTGGGAGAAAGAGTTGTTTAGGATAAAACTTAAAGTTTATGCAGATATGATTCCTCCCCCCTTTCTAAAAAGCAGCAATTCACGACCTCAATTCTGAGAAATTAAGCACCTCCTTAAGCACTGAAATAATGACACCGTGATAATATTACTGTTTTTGCACGTCAAATATCACGTTCCTTAAGCACTGAAATGACACCGTGATAATATTACTGTTTTTGCACGTCAAATATCACGTTCTTTAAGCACTGAAATGACACCGTGATAATATTACTGTTTTTGCACGTCAAATATCACGTTCCTTAAGCACTGAAATGACACCCTGATAATATTACTGTTTTTGCACGTCAAATATCACGTTCTTTAAGCACTGAAATGACACCGGGAAAATATTACTGTTTTTGGACGTCGAATATAATTTCAAGAGACACTTAGCACCGTTATTTGACCAATAACACCATTTTTGCATCAAATTTGAACGTTCTGGTGCTGCTGGGGACTGAAACATGCACTTTCTAAATTGGACCGTACCAGGAAATCATAGAATAATTTTTCTTTGAACTATACGGTCTTTTTACAGGATATGCAATATTCCAAAAACACAACAACATTACAATTCTTTTGCTTCGGCCTCACTTAGGCTGTATTGATAAACTCGCTGATGGCATATACACTTAATCATGTTTTGCACTTTCTCTCTGTGACAAATATTGCAATAACAATTGTTTTGTGCAGTTTCTTGTTTATTCTTGTTCGACTTTTTCTGTTCTATGCCTTTTTTATATGGCGTTAGAACGATTGCTGAGGTAGCCTTCCTTTTTGTTCCTTCTATTTTTTTTTATTCAAAAGTGATATGTGAGCCGGCTTTGCAAAATCATCGTTACAGTTGACTATATTATTAATATAATATAATAATAGATAATAAATTATCTAATATAATCGATAATTATCTATCAAAGTAATATATATTCTCTGTTTTAGAAATTAGCGTATAAAATATTTTGAAAAAGGCGTAATATGTGACGTTTTGTAAACTAAGGTTTGGAATTGTTTTATTTAAAAAAAAATAAATAAATTATAATGTTAAGAAATCAATCTCAAATTGAGGCTATATTATTATGCATGCATGTATAATGAAATGCTTCATTTGGAATAAAAAAAAGAGTAATTTCTTGCAGAGGTTTCATTTGAGTACTAGTTTATTTCCCGGCTTCGCCCGGTATTGCATTATATTTTACTTATTTCATGCTAAAATGAAATAGGTGAGCCTTAAATTGGTAGTTCACTGTTAATCGTGATCTTTGTTGGAAAATACTCATATTTAAATGTGTTAAATGTTATCAATGTGTATGCTTAAAGGCTTATTTCTATTACTATATACACTGCTCGACATTGAAAATGCAACACCAAGAAGGAGTGGTCAGAAATTCATACAAATTTTACCGTAGACGCACGTCACTGAGTTATGCAAATGATATGAAATGCGCAGCTCTCCGACGCACGTGAAGTAAGATATAAGAGAATGAAGTTGAAAAGTGGGCTATGTTCATGTTGGTTTTTCTGCCAGACTAATTATCGGAGAAATTTGGTTTTTGTCTCGAAAGATACGTGTGATAGGAGGAAATGCCACGCCGTCCTCAACGAAGACACTTCCAGCATATAGACGACTTTACAAGGGGTATGGTGATCGGACTGAGAAGGCGAGGTTGGTCCATACGTCAAATTGCAGCTGATACCTACATGGATGCAAGTACTGTGCATCGGCTGTGTCGGAGATGGTTGGAAAGAGGAAATGTAGCCACATTGAGGGGTGCAGGTGTAGCCAGAGTGACGTCAGACCGCTTGGATCGACGGATTCACCGACAAGCTGTGGCGGACCCGCAAGTCTTTTGTACGTCAATTCTGCAGCACGTGCAAGGTACCCTGGATGTTCCTGTGTCGACCAGAACCATTTCCCTTAGACTGGTTGCACGTTTCCTGCAATCACGGCGCCCGCTAAGAAGACTGCCATTGACCTCACAGCACAGACTCCAACGTTTGGAATGGTGCCGGACCAGAGCGACGTGGATGGCAGAATGGCAAACCGTAGTGTTCTCAGATGAATCCCGCTTCTGTTTGTTCAGCGATAGTCATCGCATACGTGTGTGGCGTCGACGTGGAGAAAGATCGAATCCGGCAGTAACTGTGGAACACCCCACAGCGCGACAACGTGGCATAATGGTTTGGGGCGCTATTGCATACAATTCCGTATCACCTCTAGTTCGTATTCGGGGCACTATGACGGCCCAACGATCTGTAGATAATGTACTGCGGCCGGTGGCAATCCCCTACCTTCAGGGTCTGCCAAATGCAATTTTTCAACAGGATAACGCCCGGCCTCACAGTGCTCGAATCAGCCAACATGCTCTACGAGGTGTACAGATGCTTTCCTGGCCACCATACTCTCCTGACTTGTCACCAATCGAACATGTGTGGGACGTGATTGGACGCCGTTTGCAGAACCTGCCACTTCCTCGTTTAGAGGACGAACTGTGGCAAATGGTTGAAAGGGAATGGAGTGCCATCCCTCAGGACACCATCCGCAGGCTTATTGACTCCATGCCTAGACGTGTTTCTTCGTGCATCGCTGTCCGCGGTGGTCCTACTTCTTACTGAGCCGACGCCGTCCTCGCTCTAAATTTTGCTTATTTATTTTGAAATAAATATCACTTATTGTTCCATGCTGTCTCTGTCTTCTTACCAAATTTCATCAATTTCTGACCACTCCTTCTTGGTGTTGCATTTTCAATGTCGAGCAGTGTATGTTCAAAATTGAAAGAAAATGGCCATTTTGAGACAAAAAGCTTAAATTTTAAGCTTTCAAGAAACCTCTGCACCAAGTTTGATAAAAAAACCGGCGAAAACTGAATTGGTGTAAGGAACAAACCTACAAACATACAAACGACCAAACAAATATATATACATATACATACATCCATTTTTATATATATAGATTATTATTGCACATTTGTATGCATTTTTGCTTCCTTTTACGTAGTAAAGGAAGCATTGTGATCTCGAAAAAAAAATTCACTAAAATTTGGGTCTTAATTTTGATTTTGCTAACCCCCGAATGAATGTTGAGTAGTTTTTTCGAAATGTCAACACGTGCATATGTACTTTCCAACATATAACCAGTCGAAAAATTCTTTTCAACCACCCCCGAGTTAATTACGAAGAGTTTTCTCGTAACGTCTGTATGTACCTATGTATGTGCGTATGTATGTCGCATAACTCAAAAACTATCTGGAGTATGGAGTAGAAGCTTCTAGTTTAGTATGTAGTCTCTGTGGGAGGTTTATTTGTGCACCTCCCCTTGTGGTTACAATCGAATGCGTCCAAGGGTTTGTTATACCCCTTTTTTGCGCTAAATCAGTGTTAATTTCAATGCAGACTTTAGCGATATGAATTGGCGTGACCACTTGGCGATATATTGCCAAGCTTTTGGTCGCCAAGTGTTTGACGCTAACTTGGCTACTTATCGGCAAGTTGGCGATAAATTTGGCGAAAAAAATTATTTTTTGAATTTGTGTTCAATTTGGCGCTATTGGCGATATTTTGCAAAAAATCCACTGAATGATGTTAAAATCGGCTATATTTAGAAAATTAATCATTGTGAAACATTTTTTTGTATTGTTTCGTGGCACCTATATGGGTATAAATGTTTGAATTGTTATCTTGTTTACTCCAAGCACTATGTTAACACTTAAGGCATCTACCAAGAAATTTTCACATAAAAGGAAGTAGTGTGGGGTCCATACCAGATTATTTGTTTTAAGTTTTAAGAAGTTTCCACTAAAAGTTTTTATTACAAATAATAAATACCAACAGCTAGCTGAACCCACATGGAATATGTGTCTACTATTCGGAAGTACAAAATATATAATAGTAAATATATAAAAGAAAATACAATGCTTAAAAAGCATAATAAAGACTTATAGGTTTTATAATTATGTGAGTATTTTATATTTTTGAGAAATATCTTACCATTTTATAGCGTGAGTTTAAACAGACCCTCAGTTTTATCTGGGGTGTCAGTAAAATCTTACAATGTTTACAGACCTCTAGCTTTTGCGCTAATATGTTTAGCTACCAGTGCGAAGATATTCTTAACTTCTATGCGAGGTTTCTAACCTTTAGCTTTATTATAGCCAGTTCAATTTAATGAGCGAAAAATAAGGGCAAACTGAACTGTTCAGTATCTGTCTCTTTGGTATGGAAACGATGAATAGCCTTTTCAAGCACGTTGCTTTGTAATTGATAATAACTATAACAGTGTGTGATTATACGATGCAAATGTTAACGTTTTTTCTAAAAAGAAAATCCAAAACTTTGAATATGATGCGCACACGATTTCTTGTTTGTCTCTTTAATCCTGGATGAAATGAATTGTATTTGCTTTCCCAGGCTCCAGAACCGGAACTGTACCTGAAGGAGGGTCACTACACTGGCCCCAGCACATGGTCCCAGGGGGAGGACAGTGGGCTCGAGGAGAGTCTCGCGGACAGCAACAGTCAGAGATCGCACGATAGGGGTGAGTTGCTATCAAGACATGAAACGGGCGTCGTTGCTGAACATTTTCTGTATGCATTTAGTGAAAATTAGATTACAATCACGAATAACAGAAGGTGCACATTTCAAAAGTTTGTAAAAATGTAATACTTTTTGATATAAAATCTAAATTCAACGTTTTTTTTTTCTTTTGGCACAAAACTTACACAAAGTAAGGGCCCTGCTCCACATCAGCAGAAAACGCGAGCGTAAAGCAGAAACGTAAAATGGATTAAATGGTATTTCTATGGAAAGTACCCGGATTTTCGGTTTCTGCCTTCGGTTTCGGTCGCGTTTTCTGCTGATGTGCTTCGAAAATCTGGGCACTTTCCATAGGAACACTATTTAATCCATTTTACGTTTCTGCTTTACGTCAATGTGGAGCAGGGTCCTAAGGGCCATGCTCCACATCGACGTAAAGCAGAAAAAATAGGCAGAGGCGTAAAATGTATTCAATGGTATTCCTATGGAAAGTACCCGGATTTTCGGTTTCTGCCTTCAGTTTCTGTCGCGTTTTACGCTGATGTGGAGCATGGCCCTAACTCTGTGTATCTGATGCCATGTAGCCACAAGCGGTATACTGCCCTGCTAAGCACAAACGTCGTATCTGCACTTTTTAACAAAATTGAGTTATTGTCTCCAGGTGGTTCTTCGTGATATATTTTACCTGAATACAATGTTTTATGGCCATATGAGGACGGGAAATATTTTTCAACATAATTCTGAAAAAGTATCATCTGAATCAAATACATGTAGGCGCAAATCTTTAAAAAGTAATATCTCAGTCTGAGCTTCACTGCAGATACCACTTTTGCGCTTAGCAAGGCCAGCAGTATAATCAGAAGTAACACAGCATTAACATTTTATAACTTAAAGTAATTAGATCAAACTTTCACTCTACACTATTAATTTGGAGTACACAAATCCAACCTATAAACGTAACCACATAAATGTTTTTCGCGTATTTTACTTCTGAGAAGAAATCAGTGAGGAACTGGGAATGAGTAAAATCTAGAGTTTCACCAATACTGTTTTTTTATTTCTTTTTAAACTTTTTTTTTTTTGGTGTGCCACTGTTGCTGCAGTTTAGCGACTAAACTAAATTTGATCGAACTTGGTTAATGTTGTTTAACTTATACCTTTTTTTTACTTAACCAATACAAGTGATGAAAAAGAATTATGCCACAATAATTGTTGAAAATTGCAAGTTTACCATGCTCAAACGTAAGCTTCATGATAGAATATTTATTGCATTTGGAACTAAAGAATTGAAAAGTGTTTTTAGGTTTTCTTCCGTCTTTTATGCCGAACATTAAAAAAAAAGTGTTACCGAAAAATTTGAATATGTGAAGAGTTAAACGAATAAATGTAGCCCAGGTATCTAAATTCAAGAAAATGAGAATTTCTTGAATGGCATCTTTTGTTCTATAATCAGATAATTCCGCTAATTATAGAACGGAATCTCTTTATATCAGCAAATATTCTTTTGCTGATATAAAGAGCAAATTAATATTTCTTCAGCTAATTCTTTTATCGGAAAATTCCGAGAATATTATTCCCGAATATTCAAGATTTAAAAATCCTATCTTAAAAACTGTTAGAGATGTGGGAAGAAAGTTGTTTGTCTTTTCTTCAGTCAGTGGATAAAGGTGATATGTGATAAATTTTGAAACTTACTTTTTACCACGGATGAAAGTGATAAGTCCATCAATATCATGTCCCCTTAGTCATAGAAATGGTTGGTAACTAAGAATATGATCCCGTTTTACCCGTTGTGAAAAATCCATTAAAAAATAACACACATTATTTTTGAAAAAAATTTCTAGAAATTAAAAAAAAAGTGACTTATCACCTTTATCCACTTGCCCCTCCAATTAGTAAAAAATAATTAGTACTTTCTTCACTTAAAATTACGTTGAGTGGGTACTTTATTTAAAATGGTACCACTTGATTTAGCACCCGGGTTCTACCTTCCATCACTTCTCGATTCGATGGTTCTTCAGTGAGAAATTTATTTTCATGTGATTTGTTAAATACTCAGCTCCAACCAGCCACAACTGACATTACTCCTTCCAGCCACCCCGGAGAGCTTGACCGATGAGCAGCTCGTCCTCCCCAAGCTAGCCGATTTCTTGGACGTCCC
>JAXGGA010007452.1:0-62611 GCA_038373865.1 Uloborus plumipes
TAAAAATTATTATAACTCAAGCTAATAAATCTGTCTGAAATAAATCTGTTTCTCGTTCTGAAGGCTTATCTCCATTACAGACGCAACTGTTGTCGCATTGCAAATTTGAAATTCAAATCCGTGGTTCTTTTTATAAAGTCCACATGAATTATGATTGTTTTTTACTTATTTCAATGCTAAAAGGAAATAGGTGAGCCTTAAATTGAAAATTCATTACTTTAATCGTAATCATTGTTGGAAAATACTCATATTTAAAAATCTTAAATTTCATCAATTTGAATACTAAAAGGCCTATCTCGATTACAATATAAATAGGCTAGATTCCTATAAAAGGGTCATTTTTTGACAAAAAATTTAAATTTGAGCTTTTTAGATTTTTTAAAATTTCAAGACCCCGCCTATGAGAATTCTAGGGCATCAAGGAACCTCTGTGTCAAGTTTGATGAAAATCTGACGCAAACTGTGGATTTGTATAGAGAACAAGTATATATATATACATACACTCATTTTTATAGATATAGATACCTATTCACACACATAAGGAAATGTGAGGAGAAGGAAATAGACTAAGAAAACTTACTTTTTCCAAAATAAACTAATTGGAAACGTGTTTTGAAAACTGCACTACATAAAGAGAGATTTTTTTTTCATAATAAAATTTGCATGAATTTTTGTTTTTTGATCACAAATTTGTGCCTAAAAAAGTGGAAAATGTTCGTTTTCATTTTTCTTGGATGGGGAAAAGTGGAAAATGCAATGTGTATTTTTTAAATTTGATATTTTTCATTTGATTATTAAAAATATTTTTCATCAAATGAATGAAAAAATGAACGAATAAATGAATAAATAGTGAGCTATAAATAATGAAACAATAATAATATAAATTAATTAATTAATGAATGTATGTATGAGAAAAATAAATGAGTGAGTAAAATAGTGAATGAATAAGATAATAAGCAAATAAATGAATAAATTAGTGACTAAATGATTGAAGTAATGTAAACATGTAACATTCAACTTTGCAATAAAAATCGCAATTTTTATTGCAACTGTTTTTTTCAGCAGTGATGTATTCAACCGTACAATTGCTGAAAAAGGGATTCGTTTAGTTTGTTTTATTCATTGCTTAATTATTTTTCTTCATAAATTGGCGGTGTATTGCAAGGTTCAAGACTTCATAAAACATTCAGGTCAACACCATTACTTTTTTTTGCGATTCTTTCTTACTTTACGTTTTTTCTTTGAATTCTATGAAAATACATTTTAAGAAATATTTTATTGTTTTATTTTGTAAAACGCGCAACATTTCGTTTTTTCTTACTTGAACGCGTTCAGTATAAGGCAGAATAAGTGATAAGACGTGTACACTTTAGAAACATTGGGAAATTCTTCTATCAATCATTTCATTAAAAGAAATGCATTTTCATTTTAGTTTATAGCTTGAAAAAAAGTCGTAAAGTATTGAGTGAGTTGAAATTATTATGTGTTATAATGTTTTTCAGTCAATAGCTAAATAATGCAATAAAAAGAATGGAATGTATAACTTAAAAAAGGGTCCTTGTGGTGACCCTGGGTCCGTGTGGTGAAAAACCCTTTCAGTATTTGTTTACTGTCGCAACTATGCTTGGTTCTTTTTTATTGGAGTGATAAATGGTAAATAAATGAAGCAATTTTGCATTTTCCAAGAAAACTACATGACTAAAGATATTAATTAATGCATTCAAATACTTACTTCTATATGTATTGCTACAAACAGCCTTTAGCAAAGTACTTTGCTGCAGTAATATATTAATATTTTTACTTTTGCGAAAAATCAAAAATGTAGGAGGCTATTGATGTCCCTTAATAGCTTCTGAGTGCATCACACCCCCCAAAGCAAACCCAAATCTCGTTCGTTAAAGGTAAGAAATTACCTGTGATGTTAAATAATAACAATGAAAACGAATAAAATATTGAAAAATTTGTTTTTTTTCACAGAAAAAAGGCAGTTGAATATATCGAATTTGAGATTCCCTTTGATGTAGAAAAATTCTATATTTATTTTCATTCTCCCAAAGGGGAAAGATTTGAAAAGAAATAGCAGTGGAGGATCGTCAAAATTTCGCATTTTCTTCCCAGCTTCTTGCATCGTGTCGTTTGTGACATTCTTTTCTCGATCGAACACTTCATAGCCAGTTCCATGCGCAGTCCGAAATGATCCGAGTCGTATACTTTCCTTTTCATAAAGAACCAAACTCCATAAAATGGATTTGTGAACACATCGAATACAAGGACCACAAAACACAAGAATTTTAGGGATACAAAGGATTTTACGACATTTTCTCCTTTGCCTCGGCGGCAGTAATGTTCTTTTGCCTCCAAAAAGTTTTTATCGTTATTCTAGAAGGTCCTGGAAATGTCCAGGCTCCAGCATCAAGTCGGAAACAATAAAACGGGTCTAAACGTATTTATGTCTTTTCTGTTGTCGGTGATGCGTAAATTTCATTCGCAAAGTCCGAATTTGAATTCACAGCTCAAAGTAGAGATCCAAAATGTTATATCACGTACCGAGGCCGTAAAAATTAATGGTATATGACATTAGAAATACGGAGTCAAGCTGTTCCACAAATTGTGACGATTGTCGAAATTAGAGCAATATCGATTTCAAATAATACCATGAGAAGAATTTTTCAAGAGCTATGAGAATGTATTTCAGAAGTTATAGAGTTTTTAGCAGACATATAGACACAAAGTGATTTTGAATCGGTGTACAGTTTTGTCCAAATTATTTGATTAATTTCAACTAAAATCATGTTTCTTTTTTCAACAGTATTTTAGTTACATTTATTCGATTCAGGTTTGCTATATTTTTTCCATTGAATGAAACTAAATTATTTCTTTTATATCACTGCGTTTTAATTGTATCCATTCCTAAAAGCTTTTATATTAAACTTGCTCTGTCTTTGGCATTGAGATTATTATTGTACATCGATGGAAGATGAATTTCGGTAATTAATTTCTGTAAATGTAGTTTCTTTCAGGGGAGCCCCGAACTAAAATTTTTGGGAGGGGGGAAATTATCAGTTTGCTGAATGAAGTTCCAATTTTACCGAATTATAAAATACAAGCATGCACATTGCACACATGTCGTTCATGAATAACATTTAGTGAACAAGAAGTTCTGTCAAGAACTAAACGAGCCTACTTTCCCGTACATCGACATCGGCATTCTAGCATCTGATCATTATTCTCCTGATCATCTGAGACTAAACATTATGTCAAACATACCTTTTTAGCACTTAAAGCTGATTTCTAAAAGCAAAATATACCCCTCTCATCAGATGAAATAGAGACATAAAAAGTAAATAAATGAATAAATGAAGTTTTGTCGCACCTTTTAAAGAATGTAACTGTTACAGTTCTTCCGCAGAAAAATTCCTCAATCGTTTTCAAAAAAAAAAAAAAAAATTAAAAGTACAAAGTACATCAAAACACATTTTATCAAAGAAAGGAAAAAAAACTCGTCCGTCGATAAAATATCTCGATTTTCACTTTTAAACCGTTGCCAGTTGTTAAATATAAATAAAGAATAAAATGCCCTCGTGAATGAAACACTTTTGTTACAAAAAAAATCGTCTGCCAAAAAAAAAAATAATAGTAATAAATACAATAACACAAATGAATAAATAAACAAAAAATCGTCTGCACAGTCAGTCATTTTTTTCTGAGCCTGCAGTTCCGCCATGTTTGTGGAGTCGGAGTCGGAATCAGAGTCCTCACAGAAGATTATTCAGAAAAGTACTTTACAAACATTATTTATCAAAACCATTTTTTTTACAAAGTTAGTTTGAAGGAAATCCGACTTTAAGTTCCAGGATCAACATTCAACTTAAATTCCCCGTAGGCGCTAATGTTAAATTTTTTCTGAACGGTTCAATATTGAACGAAAAATGGTTCAAACCAAAAAGCGAAATAAGGGAATGAACCTCTCCGAGATCTTTCAAACAAAAAAAAGTTTATTCCATTCGGATGGTTCACTCAGAAGTTATTAGGTGGGGAAAGGTTGCTTGAACGGTTCAATGTTGAACGAAAAATGTTCAAATTGAAAATTTAAATACTGTAATGAAGTATCCTTGCTGAGATCCTTCGAACAAAAAAAAAAAGTTTATTTAAATCGGACTGTTCACTCAAAAATTATTAGGGGTGACAGCTTGCTTGAGCGGTTCAATGTTGAACGAAAAATTGTTCAATTCGGAAATGTAAATACGGGAATGAAGTATCCTTGATAAGATCTTTCGAACAAAAAAAAGTTTGTTGAAATCGGACTGTTCACTCAAAAGTTAGCATCGCGGGACAGGTTGTTTGAACGGTTCAAAGTTGAACCAAAAATTGTTCAAATCGAAAAATCAAATATGGGAATGAGTTGTACTCGCCGAAATCTTTCCAACAAAAAAAAGTTTGTTCAAATCGGAATGTTCATTCAAAAGTTATTAGGGGGGAAAGGTTGCTTGAACGGTTCAATGTTGAACTAAAATTGTTCAACTCGAAAAATCAAATATGGGAATGAGTTGTAATCGCTGAGATCTATCCAACAAAAAAAAGTTTGTTCAAATCGGAATGTTCATTCAAAAGTTATTAGGGGGGAAAGGTTGCTTGAACGGTTCAATGTTGAACAAAAAATTGTTCAAATCGAAAATGTAGATACAGGAATGAAGTATCCTTGAAAAGATCTTTCGAACAAAAAAAAGTTTGTTCCAATCGGACTGTTCACTCAAAAGTTAGCATCGCGGGACAGGTTGTTTGAACGGCTCAAAGTTGAACTAAAAATTGTTCAAATCGAAAAATCAAATATGGGAATGAGCTGTACTCGCCGAGATCTTTCCAACAAAAAAAAGTTTGTCCAAATCGGAATATTCATTCAAAAGTTATTAGGGGGGACAGACAGACCGACCGACAGACCGACACACAGACCGACACACAAATTCCCCATCTCAATACCCTACTTTCAAATTTTTAATTTTTCGATATTCATTTTACCTTTTTATTTTTTAACTTGGCGATATTTTTTGGGCTTGGCGATATTTTTTGGACTTGGCGATATTTTTTGGGCTTGGCGATATTTTTTGGACTTGGCGATATTTTTTGGGCTTGGCGATATTTTTTGGACTTGGCGATATTTTTTGGGCTTGGCGATATTTTTTGGACTTGGCGATATTTTTTGGGCTTGGCGATATTTTTTGGACTTGGCGATATTTTTTGGGCTTGGCGATATTTTTTGGGCTTGGCGATATTTTTTGGACTTGGCGATATTTTTTGGGCTTGGCGATATTTTTTGGACTTGGCGGTATTTTTTAGGCTTGGCGATATTTTTTGGACTTGGCGATATTTTTTGGACTTGGCGATATTTTTTGGACTTGGCGATATTTTTTGGGCTTGGCGATATTTTTGGACTTGGCGATATTTTTTGGACTTGGCGATATTTTTTGGACTTGGCGATATTTTTTGGACTTGGCGATATTTTTTGGACTTGGCGATATTTTTTGGACTTGGCGATATTTTTTGGGCTTGGCGATATTTTTTGGACTTGGCGATATTTTTTGGGCTTGGCGATATTTTTTGGACTTGGCGATATTTTTTAGGCTTGGCGATATTTTTTGGACTTGGCGATATTTTTGGACTTGGCGATATTTTTTGGGCTTGGCGATATTTTTGGACTTGGCGATATTTTTTGGACTTGGCGATATTTTTTGGACTTGGCGATATTTTTTAGGCTTGGCGATATTTTTTGGGCTCGTTTAAGTTGGACTGTTCACTCAAAAGTTATTAGGGGTGAGAGCTTGTTTGAACGGTTCAATGTTGAACGAAAAATTGTTCAAATCGAAAATGTAGATACGGGAATGAAGTATCCTTGAAAAGATCTTTCGAACAAAAAAAAGTTTGTTCAAATCGGACTGTTCATTCAAAAGTTAGTATCGCGGGACCGGTTGTTTGAACGGCTCAAAGTTGTACCAAAAATTGTTCAAATCAAAAAAGCAAATATGGGAATGAGCTGTACTCGCCGAGATCTTTCCAACAAAAAAAAGTTCGTCCAAATCGGAATGTTCATTCAAAAGTTATTAGGGGGGGACAGACAGACCGACAGACCGACAGACCGACCGACCGACAGACCGACCGACAGACCGACACACAAATTCCCCATCTCAATACCCTACTTTCAAATTTTTAATTTTTCGATATTTATTTCATTTTTTTGTTTCTTTTTGACTTTTTTTTACTTGGCGATATTTTTTGAACTTGGCGATATTTTTTGGACTTGGCGATATTTTTTGGACTTGGCGACATTTTTTAGATGCATTAAGCCAATTTTAATGCTTTTTTCGTCTCTTTTATTTTTAACGAGAAAGTAGGCTAAAAAACAGTAAGCATCTTTTAAAAAGCAAATCTAAAAACTAAAAGGAACAAAAAATCTCAATGTTGCAATATTGTCTTCAAATTGCCGAATCGTTATCAAAATGTGCCAAATACGGAAATTATTGGGAGGTCATAATGACCTCCCGTGACATCCCATCGGGGCGCTCCTGGTTTCTTTACAGGGATATATATGCTTTCTTGTGAGTATTTCCTTTAAAAATATATTCGCAATTTCGGAAAGTTATTTCTGTAAATATAGTTTCTTTACAAGGATAGATGCTATGCTGTAGAGCAGAGGTTCTCAAAGTCCAGACCTCCACGGTACCCTTCCTGAAAACTGCCAACTTTGTGGACACACATCCCCCCTTTACTAGGGGGAAAAAGTTTTTATGCGCTTATTTTGTTTTTTTTTTCTAGTATGGTTTTAAATTTTCATTATTATTATTATTATTATTATTATTTTTTGTTATTCATTGCTTATTTTTTTAGAGGTCTTGTCCAGTTTTCATTACTTAACTTTATTGTTTCGTGCGATGGAAGTAAAAATCTATTCAAAACGCAATTTCGAATAAAAATGTTACCTCCTAATTTCTACTACAAGATTAATAATAACAAACTTTGGGAGTTACAGAACAAAATAATGCTATAAAGCAGTGAGTAACCGCCAGCTAAGCAAGGGCTAAGGCAGGAACATGCAATACACCGCCAACTCGGCTATTTCAATCCATGGACTGCAGTTTCGTGTTTATTATGCATCATACTCATTAGCATTCTATGCTGATGAGTGCATAATAAGCACGAAACTGCAGTCCATGGACCGAAATAACCGAGTTGGCGGTGTATTGCAAAATAATGCTAGTCTAATTTAAGTGTGCTCATATTTCATATGATTTTTTAATGATGTATTAGGATATTGTGGATGAAGATTTTTTAGGGTAACAGTTCTCGGGGGAGGGGGGGGGGAGGTGCTGAATCCTGCGTGTACATAAATAAGAATTTTTTTATTTTCTGTATATGTGCTTTCGCTCTGAGTCAAAAAAATATTTATCGTCCTACAATGTCATGCAACCCCGTGGGCCCACGGACCACACTTTGGGAACCTCTGCGTAGAGTATTTCCTTCAAAAATATATTTGTAATTTCGGAAATTTATTTCTGTTTATGTAGTTTCTTTACGAGGATTGACGCTTTGCTGTGGAGCCCTTTTTAAAAATAAGAAAAATTTCGATAATTAATTTCTGTAAATGTAGTTTCTTCACGAGGATAGTGATTTGCTGTAGAGTAGTGATGCAACGAATATTCGGCTTCGGCCGAATACTTAGTTTACTATTCGGCTTGGCCGAATACTGCGTGAAAAATGTATTTTATTTTTGCAAATTAAAAGTTTTATACATTTCAATTTATGTTTATCATGTTTAATGGGCATTTTATATTGAATCTTATTATACTATTATGCAATGACATTTTTGAGGATAATCACTAATTTTATTGTCTACTAAAAATGTGTGAATAAATAAATAAATAAATAAATAAATTAAAAAATAAATGAATAAAATATATAAGCAAATAAAATTAAGAAAATAAAAAAGTAATTATAATAAAAAAGACGAAAAAATAGGGCGATAAACAAAGAAAAGGCCGAGAGTCTCAGTTATTTTCGGTTAACAAGAGTTTTTGCTTAAATTTTGGAATCTTTATTCTAGTTCTAATTAATTTCTTCCAGTTTCAAACTGGTTTATGTCCTTCCAAAATCGGCAAAACGATAACCGGATTAAATTCCATTGGAGGAAGTTTAAAATAACATTTACCATTTGCACCTCAGCGGCATCTAGACGATAAATACTCCAAAATTAGCTGCTGTTTGACTGCCTCGCGAGATTATTACGGTCAATCCGTCCGTCGGAAGTCTTAAACTTTTATGCAATGACTCTCTAGTTCATAGCCACAAACATTTCCATTTCAAAACGGCTTATTCATTGACATCGGAAGCTGGAGGGGAAAAGCAGCATTGCCCTAAATGCTTCACGTGGAAGTGATTGAAAATGACGCCTTGATTTGCACAAATGCATTTTACATAAGGGGAGCTTCGATTTAGGGGGCATTAAAATGGTAACTGCTTTCATTCGATATCGACTGCATTAGGTGCAATTATTTAGGCTTTCCTGTTATATTAAATTTGATGTAAAATCGTTGAAATGTATTCTTTTGAAATAGCATTTTGTGTTTCGGACATTCAGATATTTGAAATGAAATTTTATTCACTAATATATAGAATGTAGAGGATAATTTCGAAAGAATGGTGGGGGTTTGAAACGTGTACATTTCAAAGAGGCACCAAACGTGTATATTTCAAAATGGCACTAGAACGAAATTTGTTTCACGTACTTAAATCTGTACTTCAGAGCCAAACTAACGTTAGTCCAAAAATGGCGGTTTCCACTGTATTACTGCATTTTATGCAGAATTTTATTCCGTATCGACCCATGAGAACGTAATTTTATGAAAGAAATTCCTTCACAATTATTTAGCATCATAAAAAAAGAGCACGAGTCTCATCGTTTCTATGCATCAGACAAATGTTTTCGCATTGCGAAACTTTCTTTGCTTTTCTCTTGAAAAGCAAAGAAAGTGGAGTTACGTTTAGCTATGAGATACAGAGATGTGGTTGCTTTCTTTGCTGTATTCTTTATGCAAAAAATATGGTAAAGAATACATTTATATATTTTTTATTTTTATTTTTATGCACCCTTCAATTCTAGATAGCAACATCACTAATCAACCCGCTTTCACGTTGTAGTTCTTATACCTCTATTATTGGATGTAGAGGACCTCATAAAGCTTGTTCATTCTTATATAGATGCACACATACACATAGATAGATAGACAGATAGAATGACACACACACACAGAGAGAGAGAGAGAGAGAGACTATTCTATCGTTTCATATAATGAGAGTCCTAATGCGATGTTGAACAAATTAAAAAAAAAAAAAAACATTTCAAGCGTTATAGATAAAACGCATCTCATATAAACCGATGACGTCAAGAGTCGAGTGACTTAATATCGGCCAATCATAGAGCAAATACAACTCAAAGTTTTCAGATAGCTTTCTTTTATATATGACTAGCAGTACCCGCACGGCGATGCCCGTGCAACAAATGTAAAGGAAGTTAACTAAATAAAATTTAATTCACTCTAACCCTCTAAAGTAAAATTATTATATTTGATTCAAATGTGCTCCCCAACCTTTTGAATTCCACTAAATGTCATATTAAAGTTTAAATCAATTCGCCAAATAAACGTTTCAATGGAACTTTTGAGATAACTGTACTGGCAAGATTTTCGAAAACTCTCATGGAACACAGCAATTTTGCCTTTGAAGTTTAACATAATCCACCGATTTAACCGTAATTTCAATGTAAAATTGGTAGCCAAATCTAAATTTATTGACATAGGGAACCGATTGTGTCAGGTAGCTCAGCCTCAACCATTCTTCCATGATTTTAATGTGAACATTAAAAGGCAAGAAATATGTCTTTCGCACCATCTCTTTGAAGTGATTACAATCTATAACAGTAACCCTCAAATAAGCAAGATTTCCCTGGCTGGGAGGTTTGGTAAATTTCCAGATTATTGCCAAACTTTACGACGCCAAATACGAAGAGTAAATTAATAGCGGTGTTACCGAAAATGTCAGAATGGAACTATTAAAAATTTAGGTTTGGCGGCATTATATACATGTTTTAAACATGCAATAAAATACTTTTTAGACTGCAAACAACTACTGTTCCTTCACAGAGCGTTTTCTTTTTCTTTAATTTGGAGAAAGAAGTGTTTCACTGGCTGGGAGGTTTGTTAAATATCCCTATTGTTGCCAAACTTTACCACGCCAAATACGAAGAGTAGCTGATAGCCATCGCTAATTTTTTAACAATAATAGTTACATTCTGACATTTTTGGTAACACAAAATTTTGAGGAATTCAACTGAATAAATTTAAATTCCCTCCGACCCCTCTGAACTAAAATTATTATATCCTTTAGTTCAAATGCGCTCCATCTTTTAAACTCCACTTAAAGTCATGTTAAAGTTTAAATCAATTCGCCAAATAAATTAAAAAGACAGAAAATTAAGAAAGAAATAAGAGATATTAAACATTCAAATTGAATAAATTTTCAAGGCTTAAATCTATACGCACAATTTTAACCACAAAGTAACTTCAGGTACAAAAGAGCAGCTGATCAGGAAAATTGACCTAGTGTTTCGGTACTGCGTACATAGTTAAGCCTTGAAAATTGACTAAATTTGATTAATTAATATCTCCTGTCCTAATTAACGGACAGAAACGTGCTAAAACTTTTCTTTTTCAGAAAAAAAAACCCTTTCCAACGATATATAATGTTTTGGGGTGGGGGGAGGTTTCCCCCCTCAATTATGGCGGATACACCAAAAATGAGACTAATCAATTAATTTAAAAATAACTAATTCGAAATTAAAAATTTGGGCTTCGAGGTGCACGAGGGCGGGGTACGTTCGAATTTTTGAGTCAAGTTTCAGGTCCGTAGGTGCTGTGGGGGCTTCTGGCCAGCGGTTACAAACGAACAAACAAACGAACAAACAAACAAACAAACACCGTCATCTTTATATATATAGATTTGAAGATAATGTGCTCAGTTTATTTTTCTGTTTGAGCAATAATTAAATACTAGATTGTGACACTATACGTTCATTAGTATAGTGTCAGCAACATTTCTGAAAATATATATTTATTTTCCTGAATTTTTTCTCTGTTATTTTTGAGTTTAAGGATGAACTGATAGCTTGCTAAGACGGGGACATTGATAAAGAGTAAACATTCAATTCTAATCCAGCATTTTAAAAATCACTGCAATGAATTTCTATAATATCTTTTTTCAAAAATTCGATGCTTCTTTGAAATCCAATAGATGGCGTTTCAAGTCCAGTGATCTTCAAATCATATTTGAAAGTAATGCTCTTAACTCAGCAAATACGTGTTGCTATTATAATAAAAACTATTTCTGTCCCTTTTTAGCCAAATTTGATATTCATATATTTGTAATTAGCATTGCGGGCCATAATATGTATAGCACACATGTTTTTACAGCTTGCATTTGATACTAAATGGCGTAATCCGTGTTTTAGCACACTGAAAAGTTTTATTTAAAGAATTTATTTTTATGTAGGGAGCGGGAAATTTTATAACCTCCTCAGCTTAATTTTTCTGTTAAAAATGAAGAAAAAGTTAAAATGACTGAAAAAAAGGGGGGGGGGGATAGAAAAATCTTGCATTTAGCCCCTTGCATTAATTTATATTTTGACATCTTAAGTTAAAATTTTGTTTTTTTACAATCATGAACTGCCATAGGATCCCTACTTGTCGAATTTCTTGTTTCAACAAATAGAATGCAGTGGGAATGGAGAAATTTGCACTCGTCATATAATGATTGGTGATTTTGTGGATTAAGTAATATGAAGCATATACAAAAAAAAAAATGTTGATTAGGATGCTGGTGAGAAACCAGATTGTATTTCAATTTAAATGTCTGTTTTTAGATGACACAATAATCAGCAACAGCAACATCATAATTTAATTTTAATTGACATTTGATTCGACAAAAAAAAAAAAAAAAAAAAAAAAAAAAAAAAAAAACATTTACTACTTTTACAGTACATGCCAAAATTTCTTTTAACTGCTAAAATATTGAAAAATAATCCATACATATTATTCTTTTTAAAAATCTTACCAAAGTTGTGATAGTAATAATAAAAAATCAGAAGCAAAATAATTCAAGCTTTTACTTATTGTAAAGCTCATTTTTCTGTATAAAACTCTTTTTGAAGCAAAGTTTTAAAAATGTGCTTCGGCTCTAACCTTCAAGTTCTCCATCTTCATTAAAGAGAACTCTCTAGGAGAGTGCAGCCGCTCGAGAACTAGACAATTGAGACAGGAAAAAACCGAAAATAAATGAAGGACGTGGAGAAGTATGGAAGTGTTGTGAAATTGTAGGAAATCGGATGATATAGCGTTCATGCCGTAATTTTTAACTCTTCATTTCAATTTCAGAGAATGAAGGAAGAATGCCTTTTGTAATGGCAAAGTGTTTAGAAACAGATTTGAATTTTTCTTGAAGAATATTTCACTAGAAAGTGGATGTTTGATTTTTTATCTGGATAAATTAAATCCAAAAGTGCTTAGTGATGCTTCCTTAATTTCAAAGCCGGTTTTCTTATAAAATACTCATTGATATTGGGACCATTTTTAAATACAAGGCAAATAAGTGTTGAGAAATATTACTTCACCTTTTTCTAATTTCAATAAATTAAAAAAAAAAAAAAAAAAAACTCATTTTCTCACAAACAACAGTATTGTTTTGTTGAGTTTAAAATTTAACAATTAAATAAATAAAATGGAAGTTTAAAACGTAGGGAAATGGCTAAAGATTTGTGCATGGTCATCAGATGATCATGGACGTAAATTTAATGCCCTTGCGGTAATAGACTTTCCAGTTGAATGCATAACTTGGCGACTTATGCCAGCACGGCATCGGCAGTACAAATCAGCTACGTTGTGAATGTAGCAAAAAGCCTAATTTGACAGCAGCCACTATACAATGTTGCCTCATTGGCGCCCGCTGCCAAAGAGCAAAAAATCTAACCAGAGAAATAACGTCACCGTCGCTTGAACTACAAATTCTTATGAAAAAAGTACTTACCGTATTGCAATTTTTTTTCTCAGATGTTGTTGTTGTTTGTACCACTCGTGTACCCGAGCATAAGTAGATACGTCTTCCCTTTTTAAGGAGGAATAGGTACGGCTTCTGTTCTTAGGAGCACCATTAAGTTGGAAGTCCGATTCAGCTCAACACACGAGCCATAAGACCCGTTTATAGGGCAGGCAGCCAGCCATTCACAACACACACACATTCACAGAAAAAAGATAATAACAGAGGAGAGAGAAAGTGCCCGAGCCAAAATTTGAACCCGGGGTCACTGCATCCTGTTAGACAAGGTGGTCGGCACAGATGACGTTAATGTATGTTACTCTACCATATGAAGATAAAATTGAAAAATCTGCAATTTCCCTGTTCTACCAAGTTAACTTTGTTCCAGCTATACATGTATTCAAAACAAATAGCGCAAAGAGAGTCGATTGGCCTTCGGACAAAGTTATCGAAGTTTTCCCCGCAAAGAATGAAACTGCGAGTCTTGTCACACAGTTAAGACTTGAAAAGGGAAACTATTGAGCACTTTTGAACATGGTGTCGAGAAAACATTAAGAAGTTAACTGCGAGAAATTTTAATTGTAACTGTAACTGTTTTTTTTTGTTTACCAAACGAACATTCAAGCAGCTGGGCCACGTGGGCCTAGAGGTAGAGTACTCTCCTCGTAAGCAAGTGGTCGCGGGTTCGAATCCCGCCTTGCCCATGGATGTTATTTCATCCTCTCTGTGCCTTAAATATGTCCTGTGTTTGTCAGGAGGCAAAGCGCATAGTACCGTAAAGTCGGGTAACTTGGACCCACAAGGAGGTTACTTGAGCCCACAGTAAAATGATAAAATCTGGGTTTGGTACTAGCATTACAGACTGCAGAGTGCTTCTACCTAGAGGAGAAACGAGGAACTACGTGCAAGTCTTCAACTAATAAGTACCAAACCTAGATTTTATCATTTTACTGTAATGGGCTCAAGTAACCCCTTAGGATCCAAGTAACCCGACTTTACGGTACGCAGTCCTCATGTGTTTCGAAGCTGATGGCTTCGGGGAAAAAAACATTCAAACAGCCTGAAACGTAATTTCACTCGAGATAGGAGCGTCTGTTCACTACCTCCTTTCTATTTCCCATTTTAAGATTTTATATACATAACTGTACGCTTAAATGTTCTAATATATAGATCAAATGCGTTTGTTATCGATTTTAGTAGTCTTTACCACTGGAAAATCTTGTCTTGAGTTGCAATTGAGCCTTAAACTTAGCTTCAATTATTATTGCGATTTGCTCGCGCGCGAGTGACAATGATTTGAAAAAAAAAAAAATCTTTAGAGTTCTATTCTAAAGAAGTTATACACAATCGCGGTAGCGCGTTTAGCGCTGTATTCTTATTCTATAACTAGCTGCGTGGCCCGGCGTTGCACGGGCTTTAATGTAGTGAAGGCAGTTTGAGAAAACTACTCGCCGCCAAGGTGCCTCACCTTTAAAGTAGTGAAGAAAGTTTAAACAACCTACTCGCCGCCAAGGCGGCTCGCCTTTAAAGTAGCGAGGAAAGTTTCAAGAAACCACTCGCCGCCAAGCCGGCTCGCCTTTAAAATACTAAGAAAAATTTTAACATACTCCCCGCTAAAGCGGCTCGCTAAAGAGCTTTCCTGCATTAAAAAGTCAATCGAATTATTTACACATAAAATAGACCTAGCTGCGTGGCCTGGCGTTGCACGGGCTACCTCTGTAAAAATGTACTACACAACACAATACCCAATATAAAAATACCACGCACTTTTATTATGTGTTTAGATAAGTACCCATGTTGTACTAAACCATGACAAATCAAATTATTTAGATTAGTAACTATATGCAACCATTAAAAAAAGTTAGACTCATTTGAAGCCAACGTATATATGTGATACATAAGGAAAAAAACGTTAAAAGAATAATTAAACACTACCCAATATAAAAATACTATGCAATTAAATTATGTGTTTAGTACCAATGATACAAAGTAGTAAAAACGTTACAAAAATATGATGAATCATATTATTTGCTTAGATTAGTAACTATCTTAAATCATTAAAAAATAAATAAATAAATAAAATAATATTTGACTCATTTGAAACCTACTTACATACCTATTGCATAAGAAAAAAAGTCAAAAGAATAAGAAAACAATAGCAGTACGAAACAAAAACGATATCGACAATATCTGCGGTCTTCCCCACTATTTTTTTTAAAGTTAAAAGGCACGTTTGCTGTCAAATATCAAATTGCTACAATATGTCACAATTAAATATTAAAGGCTAAAATCTTTGAAATTGTACCGAACTAAAAGGAATTATTTGCCTTGTTATATACCACACAGCTAGGAGAGCCTAGAAACGCAGTAAAATAAAATGCTTGTAAGAAACGAAATGAAGAAAAGGGAGCCAACAATGAATTTAAAAGATGTCGGCATAGTAACGCAATAAAACGTTAATAATTTGATCAGAAAAGAGGTTTTCGAACTCAAAGTTCAAACGCTTGTAACTTTTTTTCTAGTGGAGATAAAAGCTTGGTTCTTCGACTGTAAGTCGAATCAATTCTGGGGTTAAAAATATCGCTCTATCCAATGATGTAAAAATCAAAACTGTGGAATAATTCGTTTATTTTTTATTGATGGTTTTAATGAACCAAGTATTGCAAGAAATCGGGTGAAGCCTTGCAAAAGGCAAGTTTAAGAATTGAATAACTCGTGCTGTGTTTAAGTTAGAGAATCGGAACAAACTGCATAGGACGGACAAAATTTTTCTGCTTCCAACGATATATAACATTAATATGTGCAAGTAATTTTTAACCCCAGTATTCGGCGATTTATGTGAAAATTGCCTTGAATTAGAGTAAAAAACGAATCGCTTATCGAATCTTTTCAAACTGTAGCCTAAAGTCTTTCTGGGTAAATGGACTATTCAACACAAAAAGAATTTTTCAAATCGAACCAGTAGTTCCTGAGATTAGCGCGTTCAAACAAACAAACAAACAAACTCTACAGCTTTATATATTAGTAAAGATTCATATCTTTACTAATATATAAAGCTGTAGAGTTTGTTTGTTTGTTTGAACGCACTAATCTCAGGAACTACTGGTTCGATTTGAAAAATTCTTTTTGTGTTGAATAGTCCATTTATCCAGAAAGACTTTAGGCTATAGTTTGAAAAGATTCGATAAGCGATTCGTTTTTTATTCGAATTCAAGGCAATTGTCTCATTAATCGCCGAATACTGGGGTTAAAAATTACTTACACATATTAATGTTATATATCGTTGGAAGCAGAAAAGTTTTGTCCGTCCTATGCAGTTTGTTCCGATTCTCTAACTTAAACACAGCACGAGTTATTCAATTTTTAAACTTGCCTTTTGCAAGGCTTCACCCGATTTCTTGCAATACTTGGTTCTTTAAAACCATCAATAAAAAATAAACTAATTATTCCACAATTTTGATTTTTACGCCATTGGATAGAGCGATATTTTTAACCCCAGAATAGATTCGACTTATAGTCGAAGAACCAAGCTTTTATCTCCACTAGAAAAAAAGTTACAAGCGTTTGAACTTTGAGTTCGAAAACCTCTTTCCTGATCAAACTATTAAAGTTTTATTGCGTTGCTATGGCGACGTCTTTTAAATTCATTGTTGGTGTCCTTTTCTTCATTTCGTTTCTTAAAAGCATTTCATTTTACGGCGTTTCAACAAGGCAAATAATGCGATCGTCCGTGTTTCACTTGAATTCCTGCCTACTTAATGACTTATATTTTTTTTTTTCTGGTACCATTTTGAAAATGTGTTTCAAATTAAATTGTAATTCATGTTTTTAGCAGGGATTTTTTTTGGCTGCGATCTAAATATTAAAACAACTTTTTTGTTTGGAATTTTGCAATTAATGTTACAGGAAGAGAGCGGTTTGGATATATTTGTTTTTGGTAGGGAATTGTATTTGTTTATTATTAAGAGTGTTAAATATGTGCTACTTGACATTGTTTTTATTCCTGAGGAAGCATATGCAAATAATGCGATTGACTTTTTTACGCGGGAAAGTTTTTTAGCGAGCCGCTTTAGCGGGGAGTAGTTTTTTGAAACCGGTTTCGCTAAAACTTTCCTCCCTCCTTTAAATGCGAGCCGCCTTGGCGGCGAGTAATTTGTTTTAAGTTTCCTTACTACTTTAAAGGCGAGTCGCCTTGGCGGCGAGTAGTTTGCTGAAACTTTCCTCGCTACTTTAAAGGCGAGCTGCCTTGGCGGTTATATATCATTATATACCGCCTTGACGGCGAGTAGTTTATTTAAATTTTCATCACTACTTTAAAGCCCGTGCAACGACGGGCCCCACAGCTAGTTGTATATATTATTTAATGTTTTGTGAGTTTTCATAAATATTTACCGCAGTTGGTTAAGCATATTGAAGATTTATCGAACTCATATATTTAGAGTAAGCGGATCTAGAAGTTTTTAGAAACACAACGCAGCCCGCCAAGCTCAAACAACCACCTTCACTACCTTAATGTTTGAACAATTGTATTAACCTGAATAGGAAAGTGCAAAAAGAATATAGATTCGTCTAAAAGCAGTGCGAGAAACGAACGAAATGGTTACGAGCGGTCAACACAGGTGAAGGTAAGCGAATTTAATGCATTTTGATTTTTGAAGTTGAACAATCGTTAGTTAAACAATATGTATGCTCTCAAAATTAAGTCGATCTCTGGAGAATTCTTACGTTCGAAAGCATTCTAAGTAACCGAAGAAACATCTGAAGATGAACAGGAATAACTGAAACTGACTATCCCATTAAAGGACAATAATCCCGTAAGCAAGGGATAAGGCAGAAACATGCAATACACCGCCAACTCGTTCATTTCGATCCATGGGCTGCAGTTTTGGGCTTATTATGCCCTCATCAGCATGGAATGTGAAAGTAAACGAGTTGGAGGCAAAAATCCTCTTATAGGGCAAAGAGAGCCGAAAAAAACTTGTAGCTAATGTGAAATTAGAATACCAGCGAGCGACCGCACATGGGAACGGTACTACTCGAAAATTTTAAGGCAGAGCTCGGGTATTAAGCAGTGAGTGACCGCAGCTAAGCAAGGGATAAGTATAGCCTATATATAGTTTCAAAAAACTATATTTAGGCCTAAATATAGTTTAAAAAAGCTAAAAAATACGCTTTTAGAGTTAATCAAACTAAAAAGAAAAGATTTTCAAAACTATTAAATATCCGCTAAGTTTACATGCACTTATAATACATCAACATGCAAAATAGTTTAGCGTTTAGTCTTATTGATAATAGAGTTAAACATATTACTTGCATATTTTCAAAGAACGTGAATTTTATCTTTAATTCATAGTTACATACAACAAATTGAAGCACTTGTAGTAAATCAACATGTAATATAATTTGGCCTTTAGTATTAATAATAGCATTATCTATATTACTTTTTGAATTTTATCTTTTATTCAGAGTTACATACATACATACAAACAAACCCACATATGAAACTCATAAAAGCGTATTAAAAATCTTTTACAGAACTTCATTGAGTGGCTCAACTCTGTACGAGAGGACCTGAACTTCATGCTGTTAAATGTTTTGAACTTTAACAATTTAAAAGGTGGTGGTTACACTACGAAATCACCATTTAAAGAAAATTCTCAATTTTTTTTTCCGAATTTTTAAAATTAAAATCATTTGCGTTCGCGCGAGTCCTTTTCTTTTAAGTTTAATGAACACCAATGTGTTGCAGAACAACAAAATTATTTATTTCTATCCACTCATTTTTTTTTGTCCAACTCAACCAACCCTTTTCCCAAATTTCAAAATCAAAAACGAAATTTTTTTTGAAATTTTCTTAGAGCTAAAACAGTCAGCCAATTTTCTTTATTTTGCCTGCGGTATTTAATCGTGCTCTCTTAAATGATATAAATTCATTTTTGTAAGCATAATCCCATTTTTTTCCTGCCTTGGGGGGGGGGGGGGCAAATGGGGACACCACCTCCTGCAAAAGAATTAATGAAAAAAAAAATTGACTGACAAATTTATGTCAGGATGATCAATTATATCCAGTCATAGTGTTTTTTAATTACATTTCAAAACATTTAAGGGTTAATCCCTCAAAGGGATAAAAGATTTTAATTGTCTTTGAGTATTTCTGCAAAATTGCACAGTTCTCGATTCATTTTCAAAATTTGCTTACAGTTGCTGTCCGGAGGTTAAAAAGACGATTTTGAAGCATAACTTATGTTTTAAATTCAATGCGAACAATTATTTTCTGCAAGAAATACCCCCAAAAAAATTCTATCACTCAACAAATTATTTAAATTTATTTATTTATTTTTATATAAGTCTTTAAAAATGAGAATCAAGGCAAAAACGCTTGTCCATTTCCAATTTTCGCAAGTTCAACTATTTTTTTCCTGTACTTAATGGTCGAAAAAAGTAAATGCGACATATTATTTTTATATATTGACTATTAGTATATGGTATTGATGATAAATATTGACAATAGTAATTTTATTTCAATAAGAAATGTATGAATATATTTTGTCCGGAAATTCTTGTCAAGTCCGTTACCCTAAGATTATTTTAGCTAAAAATTGTATTTATTTAAGTCAAAAGATGGTAACACGTATTCAGTTAACTTAACAAATTAGTGGCGTAACTATTTTGTACCATTTTGTTTCCCTGAGTCGAGAAGTATTGCTGTGGCGTTTCGCACAAAATTTTTTCCAGGTGTGTATTTTTATTCTTTGTCAAGTCCGTTACCAAAGATTTTAGTATTAATTTTTACTTTTTCTAAACTTTTACCCCTTAATATTGTTTATTATACAACTCTAAGAAAATGCATATTGTAGTTCAATTTTTAAATTCGACAACCTAGCCATAATTTGACATTTTGTAGGAATTGTCAAGTCCGTTACTGGTCAAATCCGTTACCAAATGTCAAATTCGTTACCATAGAGTTTTTGATCAATATTTTAATCATCACAAACATCGTTTTAAGCTTCAGGGACGCAAATAATTTCAAATGAAGCTGGTTCTAGTCTCTATGATATAGTTTAAAAGTGAGATTTCATATTGATTTTGCATGGTAACGGACGACAATTTTCCTTGCAACTTAAAGTTTTATAACAGTATTTGAATACATAATTATTCATCAAAGTGTACAACCAATTACTTTTTCACACACCTACAATATGTGACTAAACATCTGTTAGTGTTTCTAAAAGAAAATAGCAAGTTAAAAAAATTACTTAAAATTTTTGAAATGTAAGCATATGGTGAAAATGACCCCTATAGTATGTTTGTCTAAAAAGATGTTTCATTCATTGAAGTGATTTTCAAGCCAGTCAGCAATTTCAGATACTTGTATCAGCAACTTCCTACACTTGTATTTTGCTTATTTGTTTTCATTTTAAATGTTGAGCTTTATTAAATTGCTTAGTTAACAAGTTTAATCTACAGATAAAACAAATATATGTATTACCAGCTTCCGTGATATGTTGAATTCTAAATTTTGGAATATTTGAAAGCTGAGACAAATACACAAGTGCTCTATGCGGTAGATTTAATCTGATTAAGTACTTTTTTCTCTGCAGAAAGAAAAATCATTCTAACTTAAAACAAAGCAACCTATTTTATTCTTGGGCAATTCCATCGTTACAGACGTAACAATCGCAGACTTCGAACACAAATAATTCTGGTTTGGGCTGATGAAAGTCTTCAATTTTTTTCCTGTAGTGTAACTTGATGATGTTTATGCTACATTAAATTTGTGTGCAGATTGCTTAATTACAAAAAAATACAGAAATTAAAAACTGCCTGTTACAGACGTA
Organism: Uloborus plumipes; assembly: GCA_038373865.1. Taxonomy (NCBI): domain Eukaryota; kingdom Metazoa; phylum Arthropoda; class Arachnida; order Araneae; family Uloboridae; genus Uloborus; species Uloborus plumipes. The sequence continues at coordinate 20,970 of JAXGGA010007452.1, forward strand.
ATTCACAAAACAGCAAAAACTCGACTATGTTATACAACTTACAATATTCCTCTGAATTATACGGAAATTTTGAAATTTTTTTCTTAATACGTGTTCTAGAGACTTCAAGCTTTCTAAAACCATAAAGATTGTGTGGATTTTGACTGCCGAATTTGTGAAAAAAATTCATAAACTTGTCACGGGCGAAACAAAGTGGTGTTACAGACGTAACATCTCTGATTTGAAAGTAGAAAACAGTATTTTAAAGCAGGAATAAACAAAGATTTTTGTGTTAAAACAATACAGTAGCATTAATTAACATATTATTTGAATATTTTAAGTTATACTGTAACAGTTTTAGAAAATTTGGGTAAGTCTGGGGGAGTTGAGAGCATATGCCGATATGTCAATATGTAACAATAAATTAATGCATCTTAAGACAATTATTTCCAAGAAAGATTGACACAAGAAAAGTTTAGAAGGGCCTTCACACAAATTTATTTATTTGTATTCTTAAAATTAATGCATAATGGGGCTGCTACATAAAAAAATCGGGAAAAGTAAATTCCTCCCTGGAATCAGTGATTGGTCTTAGGAGAACTTAAAAATTTGAAAATGTTGGATGATATAGCAGAATACTAGTACCAAACTAAAATTTAACCTTCTTGGTGACAGTTGGTCAATTTTGATAATTTTTTTTTTGAATGAAAAAATGTGTCCTTTTTCGTCCGACGTTTTCGAAATTCGAACTGCATTTTCGCAAATAAATTTCAATTAAATGCCGACATAATTAAAAATTTCAAAATCAGAATACCAGAAACTTTAGTACTCGTACCATATTATGCTATATACATGTATTGCTCACCCTGTGCTTTTTACCTATTTAATTGGAAATTTACTTTTGCTACGGACGTAACATAGAGCCATTTGTTATGTCCGAAATTTTACGCCTGTAACAGCATTAATTTAAAAACTAAATCAGTTGCAATATTTTTAACTATGGTGGGCAATTACTCTAAGAATTTGCCAAAAGGACCATTAAGGTTTTTTTTTAATTTTGATTTTTTAGGACGTAATGACAACTTTTGCTTCTTTTTTGTTACAGACGTAACATCAAACTTCTTTTTTTCAAACTTCAATTACACCATTTAGATCAATTCAAAAGAAATTAATGAATGCATATTATTATAGTACCGTCTTAGTAGTTAAAATTGTGCTACAAGTAGTTATTTTTGTTTTTATTTTTCGATGAGAAATATGCATTTGAAAATGTGTTCTTTTTTCTGATTTTTACAAGTTCGTGAATATCGTACTTCCAACTAAGAAAACAAGTATTATTCTAACTCTCACCAAAAAACCAATGCAGGATTCTTAAAATATACATCTTAAGCTTTAAAATGATGTATAACATAGCAACATAACTTCAATATGAATTTTTGACCAATTGGTTTCACTTTTCATGGAATGGCCCTCTTGTAAAAAGTCATTTGTGACTAATTTGTGCATTGCTCCATTTCTGCAGATTTAAACGTGTTTTAAATAATTACACCCGAGCTTCCCCACATGTGTAGGGTATTATTGGAGTAGTTTCCAGTTTTGACAATTATCTATAAAAAATGCAGTTTACAGGAAAAATTAATATCTTCTTCAATGTAAAACAAATTTTATTCTTTCTACAACTCGTTGTCATTATTATATGTCGAGTTTGCGTAATTAATGCAAAAATTAATGGGCTCAATATCAGAAGAAAAAAATCTTTCCAAAGCTCCCCCACTAGTTTACTCGTTTTCTTAAACTACTTTTCTAAAAGATATTCTTTATCAAAGAAAATTTTATGCTACGTATTAACTCCGCCGCAGCTGCAGATTTGGGGGTTCAAACAGATTTGGCGTTTTTTCGTTTTTTGTGGTTGTTGTTTCTGCGCTTGCGCAGTTATTTAAAAGCCGTAAAAAACACCAAATAAACCGACGAATCTTTTTTTAACCGCCAAAGCTGTAGCTGCGGTGGAGTTATTACGGAAGTACCAGAAAAAATTATGGGAAATAGTTCAGTTTTTGATATGTTGACTTACGGTCATGCTTAATATTTTCCTTACTTTTCTAGTAGTTAACAAAGTTTAAACTGTATATTATTATACCTATACTTTCCACAAACATTTCACCATTTAAAATCAGTATGTTATTTTTTATTGCAAAATATATGCAAGTCAAAATGCTGCAGGGAAACTTACGTATACTGTATTTTAACACATTTGTTTTAAAACAAATTCATCTGTTCCTCTCCTTTGCTAGACTCTATCTTTACCAAGAGATATACTGGCTACGTGCTAAAGCTAATTATATTAAGCTCTGTTTCATGAACAAAACCAAACATGAAATCTAAGTGCGACAAAGTCTTCCTCATTATCACTTGAATAAATAAGCGACTCGAAATTCCTTCTTGTACAATGAATGCAAAACTTAATTATGTATATTCGCACTCTCGTATATAAGGCGTTTTAATATTTAAATGAAGTAGTAAAACTCTAGTATACTCTACAAAGCAATGATCTCAACAATTGGACGCCAAATAGATTGTGTAAATATCGAGATGTGGGATAATCAGAAACCAATGCATGATAAGGAGATGGTATAACTTTAAGGTATTGTTGATTACAAGTCTGTACTATCTCAGGAGACGTTGACCAATGCGATTTAAATTCGTGAGAGTGTGTAGAACTTCGAAGCTGAATTATTTAAATGCTATTTATTATTAAAATTGATAAACGATTTTATAAGGTGATTTTACAGTTTGCAAACAGTTGTTGTTGCTGTACTGTGCCACTTAGGTTGGCAACTTGAGGTGAGCAGCTTCACTTTTTCAAGTGTACCGTAATTTTATGTGAAGTCCGACTTCCACAGTAGACCATACCATAGGGACCCGTTTATAAGCTAAGCAACCATTCAAAGCACACACCAATTTACACATAGAAAGAACAAGGACAGGAGAGATAAAGTAAATCTACGTTCGAGCTGGGATTTTAACCCGAAACCTCCCTATCCGTATTCAGAATTCTCAGAACACAAGATAATGTGGCAGGCCATTACAGTAAAACTACCATTTTAAAGAAATATTTCTATAATTTTTTTTTATATAACCAAGCACCATCCGAATCCATGCAACATAATACCAAACAAAGTATGTAATTGCAACACAATCACGAGGGAACTAACTAATATCATGTAGATATACAAGATCTGGCTGTTATAGTGTTTTTTTCTCTCATAAGGTAGCATAATATATTTGTCATAAGCAACTGATGCTAAAAAAATTAAATACTGGGGATAGTAAAAAGTGTTTGGCGTTTCTTTAACGTAAAAGTAACACATTTTATTAAAAAAATAACGGCTACAGTTGTAGTTACTAATTTCAAAGGTACATGAAATATTTAAGTAAAAATTCTAATTACGTGGAATGGGATAAGAAGATGTACTAGTTTTCCATAAATCCATCTTCCCGTAGTACTTAGTGAGTAAAAAACGCTTAAGTATACTGATATTGTACTTGGCGGTAACGCATTCAGTTTGGAATTAGTGCCTTCCCAGGTAGCACAAATAACCTTTAAACGTTTTATAAACGGTTTTAAGCGGTTGTTACAACGTTAATAACCATTTTACAACCTTTAAAAAACGAAGTGTGCTACTTGCCTTCACTCCAACCCTAGTTTTTCACTCGTTCCTATCAGAAAAAGACGAAGTAGGGGAATGTGGGGCAAAGTGAAATGGTAAAATATTTTCGCAGTGCCACCTATCTAGAAATATTTTAACTAAGTTCCAAGACATGTAGTTGATTCCTGTCAAAATTAAAAGCTTCAAAGACCAACGAAAAAAATTATGCAAGTTATTTTTAAAATTTGATACTTTTTTTGAAAAATTCGTGTTTTTCAAAAACATTTCTTGTTATCATAAAATAATAAAATTTTTGTAACTAACATTTTTTTATCAATTGAGATCTACGGAGGTATAGTGCAGTCCATATTTGGTTTATATTACGCTTGTTTGAATTTTAAATGTTCAATGTTTTTTGTCAAGTGCTCGCAGTCTACATTCGGTTTGAAATTTGTACCCGTTTTACCAACGCATCCTTAACCCTTTATTCTATTCTATTCTAGAAGTCAATAAACTTCGACACACATGAGGACTGCGTACTATGCGCCTTGCCTCCACAGATAGTACAATACAGATTTTATTGAAGGAAAGAATTTACAGTACAGAGAAGGAAATTACACCCAGGGCAAAGGCTGGAATCGAACCCGCGCCTCTTGAGATTACAAACTGACGGGCAGACCCACTGCGCCGTTGAGGCCCCCCCCCCCTTAACACTTTAAGCGGTCAATTATTTTACAAGAAATGCTTCCAAAAAAGGCATATTTTTTTATTGCATATACACTGAAGTGACAAAAGTCATGGGATACCTCTTAATATCGTGTCGGCCCTCCTTTTGCCCGGCGAAGTGCAACAACTCGACGTGGCATGGACTCAACAAGTCGTTGGAAGTCTTCTGCAGGAATATTGAGCCATGCTGTCTCGATAGACGTCCATAATTGTGAAAGCGTTGATGGGGCAGGATTTTGGGCACGAACAGACCTCTCGATGGTGTCCCATAAATGCTCAATGGGATTCATGTCGGGCGATCTAGGTGGCCAAATCATTCGTTGGAATTGTCCAGAATTTTCTTCAAACCAATTGCGAACAGTTGTGGCCCGGTGACATGGCGCATTGTCATCCATAAAAATCCCATCGTTGTTTGGGTACATGAAGTCCATGAATGGCTGCAAGTGATCTCCAAGTAGCTGCACATAAGCATTTCCAGTCAATGTTCGGTCCAGTCGCACTAGAGGACCAAGTCCATGCCATGAAAAAAACAGCCCACACCATTACGGAGCCACCACCAGCTTGAACAGTGCCTTGCTGACAGTTTGGGTCCATGGCTTCGTGGGGTCTGCGCCACACTCGAACCCTACCATCGGCTCTTACCAGCTGAAATCGTGACTCATCGGACCAGGCCACGGTTTTCCATTCATCTAGGGACCAACCGATATGCTCACGTGCCCACGAGAGTCGCTGCAAGCGATGTCGTTCTGTCAGTAAAGGCACTCGAGTCGGTCTTCTGCTGGAATAGCCCAAGAAATCCAAATTTCTCCGCACAGTTCTAGCAGACACGTCCATTGTACGTCCCACATTGATTTCTACGGTGATTTGACGCAGTGTTGCTTGTCTGTTAGAATTTACGACTCTTTGCAGACGTCGCCGGTCTCGATCTTTAAGTGCAGGCGGTCGACCACTGCGCTGTCCATGGTGGGATGTTATGCCTGAAATTTCATACTCTCGGCACACTCTTGACACAGTGGATCTGGGAATGTTGAATTCTCTAACGATTTCCGAAATGGCATGACCCATGCGTCTAGCTCCAACTAACATTCCGCGTTCAAAGTCTGTTAATTCACGTCGTGCGGTCATCATCACGTTAAAACCTCTTCACATGAATAACTTGAACAGAAATGAAAGCTCTGTAAAAGCACTGCGCATTTATACCTGTTCTATGCGATGCTACTGCCATCTGAAAATTTGCATATTGCTATCCCATGACTTTTGTCACTTCAGTGTAGTTAAGTACCATACTTAACAGAATAAGAATATAAAGAATTTTTAAATTTTTTTTTCGTTTTCAATGCTTTTACAATATTTTTTATTTTACAATTTTGGTCACAAAATCCCGAAATATTTGCTTTTTTCAAGTACATTCTGCATGCAGTAATGAATGGTTTACAAATTCTGCAAAAATTTCTTTCACACTTACTGTGAATTTTGAGGTTTACAATTTTCCGAACAGTTCGGGAAAACCAGAAAAGGAAATCTGAAAATATCGATGCCCGTACGCCGTACGGGAAAACCAGATGAGACCAATTTCGGGTAGCACGTACACTGTACGGGCAAACAGCTTAAAGGGTTAATACTAAATGCCTGTCGCTTTCTGGTTTTTAACACAGAGCAAAAATTTACACTTTGTTCAGGACGCACTGCATTTATCGTAGTTCTTCGAAACAGAGAAACTGTTAGGGAAATTAGCAATTGGTTGATTTCTAAATTTAAATTCAAAAATTAACCAATCAAAAATTTAATTCGAATATTATTTGAATTAGAGCCGCTATATATACTATATAGGGGCCTTAGTTTGAATCCATCAGCAATACCCGCAGGCCGTAAGGAAGCGCTTTGTCCCGAACAGTTGGATCCCTTTTTAAAGCAAATGCAGTAGTTATTTAGTATTACGGGGTGTTGGTCTTACTCGAAATATATTTCAATGAAAATCTACCTACGGTTTGCAGTTTTCACTCATTTTACCCGAAAAAAAGATTTAATGGAAGTCGGTTTAAAACTTTCTTGCGTTTTTCTTGAAAAACTTTTCAGTGAAGGTCTGCCTTCTGTTCAAACTCATCAGGCGTTTTACTTGAAACTTAAAGAAGCTCACTCACATTTCCTAGCTTCTCACTGCCCCAGATACGGAATAAACAATTAAAGACCAAACTACTGGGAAGAATTTATTTGCTTCAATATCCCCACGGTTTCGCATCATTATAGAAAAGGCTGAAAAAGAAAACAAGCAAAAGAAAACACATCTGTAACGTCTTAAAACCTCCATCCCGCATGCAAAGTACAACTGTTATTTTTCGTCACGCGGTGCACTGCATCGGAAAATTGGCTTTATTTAAAGCACTGCAGAAAACTTTTAATTAAACAAACGTCCCACTCGTTTCAAAAACACTTAAATCCGGGAAAGCACTTGAAGTGATGGGGCGCCCCAGCTGGATTTAATTTGGAAAGAGTCCGAGACTGAATATCCCTTCAGGGGCTCTCCGGCCGATATCGCCTCCACGGCTTTCGTCTCTAATCGGCTTCGTTAAGCTCGCAATTAGGACTGGGAGCCTCTGAGTGTAAAGACGGATTTAAAACATTTCGTCGAGGAGATGGGAGGCCTGACACAAACGGCTGCACGGATTTTATCATTACGAAAGTTGCCCCTGGTCGCTGACAGTTATTAATGCCGAGTCGTATTATGCCGTGTATGTATTCGGAATTATACCATTTCTGTTAATCATCTGCACACCGGACATATCAGAAAGTAGGTTAAGGAAAGATTTATACGGGCTAAGAAAGAAATGAATCTTACGAGTTTATTCAGGAGGGACCTCGGATTTAATGATGATCCGCTCAAATCTGGTTTGCCTCCATATATGATATGGTTGATATGCTATTAGTAGTTATGATCAGAGTCTGATGATCATGTAGTGAGCCAATCTGAATTCTTATCGTCTATTATTATTTTAATATGCTTGTTAGCAATTAGTTTGTGCTATAATCTGCACCAGCATAGTTGAGTGGCAGAGCTGTTTTAATAAATTATGTCCTGTTAACCATTATGTGGTAAACTAAACATTTCAATATTTAATGTCATAAGAATCATATTAAAAATGTTTCGAACTTTCAAAACACAATTATATTTTTTTAACCCATCAACTAGTCACATTTGAAGTAAAAGAGTTTTTAATTCTTTCTCTGCCGATTACGCTCCAGTGCTTGTTTACATAGCTCCTCCTTTTCAATCGTATTGTAGGGTAGACCGACCAGTAAATGAACATCTCGTATATTTTTTGAAAAAAAGGTTTTGAAATTTTTTTTTTTTCGTAAATCAGTAGAAGGAACCTCGATCTACACATTTACAGAAAGAAAATGATTAGAAAAGGCTGAATTTGTCCACTGGTAAGGGTGTTTATCTACCGCGTTTGGGTCCTTTTTTCGTTTTCACCCCCCATAAAACTCTTTGCAGAATCATAAATACTCATAGGGTAAGTGCTCCAGTAGTCGGCCACAATGACATAAAATTCCTCATAAATAGTAAATTTTTAATTCAAAATCAGATATGACGCATTCACACATTCATGTACCTATCCTCAATCATTAACCATTGGCAGTCAAGTTTTGGGTACTTTTTTACTTTCTTCTATATCTAATATATAGAAGAAAGTATTGGTTTCGTGAAAATTTTCGAATGTCGAATTTTGACGGATTTGCACGTTTTGAGGTGCGCTGAGTCCATTTCGACCATTTTTGGAAAATGTCTGTCTGTCTGTGTGTCTGTGTGTCTGTGTGTGTGTCTATGTGTGAGTCTGTATGTGTGTGACCAGTTTTTGTGGCCGCGCTAGAGCAAAAACTACTGAATGAAATCGAACAAAAATTTTTGCACATATGTACCACCATGTGAACTGGAGCACCTGACTTTTTTTAGCGAATTCCTCCAAGGGGGGTGGAGCAATCGCACGTGTTCTGCACGAGGGTGACTGCTATATCTCAAGAAGTAACTGGCGGAATCAAACGAAAATTAGTCCATAGGTAGACCCTATAGAGTACAGGTGCTGATTTAATTTGTGTGTCAATATCTCAAAGGGGGGTGGAGCAATCGCACGTGTTCTGCGCGGAGGTGATTGCTATATCTCAGGAAGTAACAGGCGGAATCGAACGAAAATTGGTCCATAGGTAGACCCTATTGAGTACAAGTGCTGATTCAATTTGTGTGTCAATATCTCAAAGGGGGGTGGAGCAATCAAAAGTGCTTATTTTGTCATTGCACCTACTGTATCTCGAGAAATATTGCTGAGATTTGAATGAAATTTTGAATAACACTAACCCAATATGGAAGCAAGCATCGATTAAATTTTGGCGCCAATCTCCCCGGGGGGAGGGTGGGGTGATTTTTGCGCTTAGTCAACAATGCGAAAAATTAATTCATTAAAAAATCGCTTTCATGCTATTTAATTATCAAAACAGCTGAAAACTTTCAATGATTTGAAATTTTTAACTGCTGCCAGTTTCTTTTTACTAACAAATAAAATGTTTGCAATTAATCTAAACAAGGCTTTTGCAATGATTTCCAATTTCGCTCATTGATTCTGCATTTGCAGGGTTATTACGATAATTGGGAAATTGGAGCTGTCTCCAATTATTCGGGCGAGTACGTATTTTATTTTGTAACTGGAATTCATGAGATAAATATAGAAGAAAGTTTCGTGACGGCCACGACAGCTAGTTTGAATTAGTAATGAGTCATTTCATTTTGAATGGTGTGCCCGTCATCCAAGATTGCGATTCTGCTTTTTTTTCAGCTAAGATGATTCTGTGGCCGACTACTGGAGCATTTATTAGTGTTGACAACAGCTTGGATTTTTACATATATATATATATTTAATTTCTGAAATAAGTAGGTGATTCACTATCAGAAAGATTCATTCTAAAGTTTTACCTTGTTTTTGTTGCAGTATTGATAGCTGAAAGTTCTAGGTTAGCCAAGATCAACAAAAGATCTCTTAAATGACCGACTACTGGAGCACTTACCCTATTCAATTTTTTTTTATATATTATGTGCACCATCTGAAGTCTTTTTACTGTCATGGGACCAATACTACAAATTTTTAACGACGCTATGAATTTTTGAAATCCAAAATTTGATTAAGTGTTTATTCAGAGGTTGTCTACCCTGTATCAGGCATGTCTGAGAGTTTTAGAAAAGGGGCAATTTATCGGAAGCGAACGTGTTGAAAGAATTTTAGCACTGGAAAATTGTCTTCAGCAAAATTAGGGCGAATTAAAAGAAGCAACCAACATATAGCAAGTTGTATTACAGCAAAATTACGACGAATTAAAAGAAACAACCATCATATAGCAAGTTGTATTACAAACTGCATTATTCCATCTTTCTGTACTGTAATTTTCAAACCAGATTTCCAATTTGTTCATTTTAAAAATGGAAAGTTATCTTAGCTATTTAACTTTGCCTTATATTCCCCCGCTTAATAAATAGCAACACATTTTTCAACCTTTCATAAAAGAGAATATTATGAGCATTGTAAAATAAAAAAAATATTTTTGGAAAAAAAAATAGAACCGACTTCAGTTGGAAATTTCTCTAAAAAGTAAAAAATAATTTTTTTCTTTGAACACCATCGAAACTACTTTTAAACATAAGTTTTGAAGTCGGCGCAAAAACGATAGGTAAAATGATATTTAACCATATTTTGCCAACATTTTTTCGAAGAAACCATTGAAAATTAAAAGCAGAATATTTGTACCATTACACGAATGTGTGGTAATCAATGAAATTAATCCATTAAAATTTATATTTATAGTTGAATTGTAGTTGCGTATGATTCTATACATTGTTTTTGCGCCGACTTCAAAACTTATGTTTAAAAGTAGTTTCGATGGTGTTCAAAGAAAAAAATTATTTTTTTCTTTTTAGAGCAATTTCCAACTGAAATCGGTTCTATTTTTTTCTTCGAAAAATATTTTATTTCATTCTTTTTAGTATAAATGCACTTAAAATAATCAAAATATAGTTAAAAAACCATGCAGCTGTTCAAAAAACTTGCAGACCTGGACTCGATCTCATTCCATCAGGAACTTCAACCCGACGCTTTTAACCATTTGACCATCGGGTCGCTTATTGAAGTAAGGATTTACGATAGCACATATTGTTTTTAAATAACATGAAATTTTAGTTTTTCGATCATAACTTTTTTTCTAGTGAACAAATATCGTCATATGAATACATGGTACTTAAGTTAACCACCTCCTATCGATTAAAAAAAATCGTCCAAATCGGTCCAGTAGATCAGATGTTATATGCGAACAAACAGACAAAAAAACATACGCTTTGAATTGAGAACCTCCTCCTTATTTGAAGTCGGTTAAAAGTTGAAAGTAAAAGTAAGTAATTTGAATTGCTGCTGTTGTTGTTGTTGTTGCATGCCCCCGTTGGTCAGCAGAGCTAGACCAGGTCCATGATGTTGTACACCCTAAGGAAATCTAAAACCAGCAAAGGATCGTCCGCCAAATCCTGTCTGGTAAGTCCCAGGCACTCAAGGATGTGGAGAGGAGATGCCTCTTGAACAGAACAGTTAGTACAAGTTTGAAATCTCTTAGCACCCCCAATGAATTTCATAGTTTTAAGATGACCACTACGAAGGCGGGCAAGAGTGGTTTGCTCCTGTCTATTGAATTCTTGAGCCAGGGAACCTCCAGGACGAGGACACTGATACCAGTGGTGCTCTGGGGGGACATTCCAAGTAATCCCATTTTGGTGTTTAATCTTTGAGAAAATCTCACAATAGGTTAGCGTTGCTGACTGCGCAGTGGGCTCACAAGCATGAATTGCTGCAGAAGGAGTTAGAGTAAGACTTGGAAAATTGGTGCAAGTTTTTGCTTTTCATGGAAAATAATTTTCAACTAAAGTGGACTCTAGCTTTTTTCAAACACCACAAATCAAAATCTTATTTTTTAAAAATGTGTGTCACTTTAATGATCGTTCATACCCCCTCCGCTCGCAGTGCAAAAAAACATTACACAGCAGATTTTTCCCAATAACTCAACACTCATGGTGTTTGATACATTTTATTTGTTTGTAATGATGTTTTTTGGTCACAACCAATATGAAAATCACAAAAAATAGTTACTTTAATTTTTAACATATATTTATCATCTTCAGAATTTTTGACTTTTAATTTTACCTTGAATTTGACGTAAATGCAAGGTATAAAATACAGAATTTTATAAAGGTACAAAAATTAACATAATATAATTGATTGTGTATATAATTTTTGAAAAAATAATACAGGTGCCGCAAATCAAAAACCATTTATTGCCACAATCGATTCAAAGCCCCAAAAATGGCGCGAACGTCCATAAGAAAATTCTACAGCATCGAAGGACCCCATTGCCAATTTTAACAAAGATCGGACCAAAACTGTCATTTTGTACCATAAAAAATATGGGGCACATTCCCATGGGAGGATGTACCTGCATAAGGACATTACAATCATTTAAATCATTAAAAAAAAAGAGACAAAAAAAAAAAAAAAAAAAAAAAAAGAAAGAAAGAAAAAAGAAGAAAACCATGCAGCTATTCGAAAAAATCCTTGCAGACCTGGACTCGATCTCATTCCATCAGGAACTTCAACCCGACGCGTATAACCACTTGACCATCGGGTCGCTCATTGAAGTAAGGAGTTACGATAGCAGATATTGTTTTAAATGACATGAAATGTTAGTTTTTCGATCATAACTTTTTTTCTAGTGAACAAATATCGTCATATGAGTACATGGTACCTAAGTTACACCATCTCCTATCGATTAAAAAAAATTGTCCAAATCGGTTCAGTAGATCAGATGCTATGTGCGAACAAACAAAAAAAAAAGTATACGCTTTGAATTGAGAATCTCTTCCTTTTTCGAAGTCGGTTAAAAATAAGATACATTTGTTAAACAAAAAAGCTGCTATGAATACTTTATTATGATATAAATTTGATTTTGCGTAATTGTAAAACGATTTATATACATATATTAACTAAATGAGCCAACTATATACAGTGTACAAGTGTGTTTTTAAATTTTTATTTGTTTCGGATTTAAAGTTTTGGTTTTAACCTAGAGAAAATAATTATGATGTTTTTTTAAAAATAAAAGCCGCTTTTTCCCCAAACCAGGTTTCCCCTTTACCGGCACTGTAGAAGAAAGTTTGAAATTTTTAAGAAAATTTTTTAAAATACAGCACTTTAAGAGAAATATATTCGAAAACAACTTGTGAGATTTTACTTTAAAACGACCTGCTGAATTGAAACAAAACAGTAAAAAGGGACAGTTACGCCATTAGCAGAATTGATTTTAATAAACGCGAAAATGATGTATTCCAAGTAACAATTTTAATAGAATATTTTTTAAAGAACTTTATATTGTGTTCTAATCCCTTCAATGCACCCTTAATAAAAGAATGTTATTAGCTTTCCCAAAGCTTTCCAGAACCGTAATTTTCACTCAACATTTGTGGACACAATTCATCACCAGCTTGTTTTGCCGAGTCTATAATTCTTTAATTTCAATAGGGCCACTTCTAAGTAAGAGCACAGAATTTTTTAACGAACTTGGGAAAACGGATTTCGCAGAAAACTATAAGCTGCACTTTATATTTTTCGGAAAAGTATTAATATGGGGTTACTAAAATAAATTGATGTTTGCGGGAATTCATTAGATTATAGTTTCAAAGCCTAGGAGTCGAGTTAATAGAAGAGAAAATACGCAAACAAAATAATACTCTTATTTTGATGATCGAAACTACGCACTCATGTTCAATTAATAACATATTCCAGACTTTTAATTTCTTAATATTTCAACATTAATTTTATCAAAAGTGGTCTTTTATTGAAATTTTGATGCTGATTTCACTATTATCTCTGAATTTTTCTTAAAGAGCAAAATATTTTCTGAAAGAAATCTATGCTCTTTTTGAACGGTAGATTTTGATGAGAAAATTGTTTTTAAATGCTGATGCATCCATCCAAAAGTAGTTAACTTCAACCAATTAAAGTAAGTTACTTGATGTGTGATAGAAAAATTCAGCTTGATGTTTTCGCTTTTAAAACAGGAAGATAGTTTAATCTTCGAAAATAGAAAGATGCATTGGGGATCCGGTGGGTTCTGCAGTTGCTTCAATCTTTTTAATTAAAAAAATATTTCCCCAACTTTTACTAGACCTTTTATTAACGCATGAATGCATAATGTGAATAACCTAGCTCCTTGTCAATTTGTTTTTCATTACAAAGTTATTTTATTTTAAACATGCACTGTAAAAAATCAGAATCGTTCCTGGAAAATGATGGGCTACTAATGAGCTTAAATTTTATCAGTAACACACCTGGCAAAAACTGGTAAATGTCTCACTAAAAGTCAGTAACTTTCCTGCAATTAATCTGAAATCTTTCTGAATAATTCAGAAATTATCCCAAGCCAGTCACGTGGTCTTAATAAATGATTAACCTTCCATAAAAACTTATTAAGAAAGCTCCAGAAGAATTTTAGCTAACATAACCATCGATAATGCTAAATTGCCAACCAGATACTTAACAATTTATTTGGCCTTTTTTTTCCTAAATACGCCATCCCTTTGTACATATTCAACAATGTTAAATTTAACGAATTACGGGATGACGTAATAATTGAATAAACGTAATTTGATTGATTATATAATGTTGACCAAATTATTCGCAATTCATTGATATCACAAGCAATGAATTAACTGCGTCTTTGACGGGGAACGAGGGGCGATTCGTTTTGAATATATATAATAATTTGCATATATAAATAGCAGGCCAACTACTAACAAGTAATTTAAAGCTAAAAATTAAAGGTTATTAATTAAAATTAAGGATATATATCAGGAAAAAATGCAGAATAACAATATATAAGAATACAAATTAAGATTTTAAAGGTTAGCAATTTCAACTTGACTTTTACTTTACGTTATACATAGTACTAAGATAATGTGCAACACTGTAATCCTTCTAAAGGATGAACCTTAAGAATCATCAGAATATATACGGGAATTCTGAATTCTGAAAAATTTGCTTCAGGTACAACTTTATCCCTTAAGAGCACGTTTCTTACGGTGCTTCTCACTTAGAATTTTTATGATGTTAACGAATCAAATTGATTTTTGCCCTCGGGAATGGACTGATTACTCGTTAAATTTATTGTGAAGTAAGGAAAAAACGAAAGTAATCAACAAAAACACGAACCGACACATAAAAAAAAATAGTTTAAACTTTGAATGTCTCCTTAACTACATCTTAATCTTTGATTTAAAAATGTCGGCCTTTTTCTAACGGAAATTTCTTTGAACTGCCATTTATATGTAAATGTGCCATAGAAAACAGTCGTCGGTTTTTCTCACAAAGCAAAACTCTTTATGTTTAGCTGGCACTTTCAAAAACTTTTTCCCTATTTCCTGTATTTCAAACAAGAAATGAAAACAAAACAAATCCGGTTTAATTTTCAAACCACTCGTTTTTTTTCTTACCTCGTCAGAGAGTGCAATGCACAAGACTCATTCGCAGTAGTATATTAACAGGCAAACAACAAACAATAACCGAACCAAAAAATGTACGGAAGAAAAAAGCGAAGAGGATAACTTGTGCAGAAAAAAAAAGAAGTTTTAGAGGAAATAGAGAGCTAAACAAGAAGAGTCCCATGGAAGGCAGCAGAGAAAGAATCCTTCACGGTGCAGTGGGTCCCAGCTTCACGGCGTGTTATTTTCAGTTTTAAGCACCGCTGCCAGTTTTACGCTCCTGAACACAAAAGTTGTGTCTTTATTTTGTTTGCTTTATTTCGGGGCGTTGTTTCTTCTGTTTTTTTTTTATTCGCTTATGGTCATGCTGTGAGAATCTTAACCGGGAAGGAGGGGATTTCGACCCGCCCCAGCGCACAGAGGGGGATGGATTTCAGACTTAACCCACGCAAAGCGGACTATCATCGGTCTTTTTTCCCGCTGGGCGATTTGATGTCATTAAGAGGCTAATTTTTATGAACGGTTTGCATTTTTCAGAAGGACCAGCAGCACTAAAAACAAAAATGTGTCGAAACTAAGATCATTGCTTTCCACACAGCGCATAAATAATCAAATTAAAGCTTTCTACCAACAACTGATTTGCATTTTTTTCTCTTGTTGTTCTAGCTAAATACATGAATCATAACTCTTATTCGCGTCATTTACAAAGATCCACTTATGAGTCATCATACACCAAAAAATTCGTGAAAATCGGTGGCAGCATTCTGTATCCAAGGCTGCTTCCAATGCAATGGAGTAACTTAACTGATAGGGGGCCACGTGGACCTAGAGGTGTGAGTACTCGGCTCGTAAGCAAGTGGTCGCGGGTTCGAATCCCGCCTTGCCCATGGATGTTATTTCATCCTCTCTGTGCCTTAAATCTGTCCTGTGTTTGTCAGGAGGCAAAGCGCATAGTACGCAGTCCTCATGTATGTTGAAGCTGATAGCTTCTGAAAAAAAAAAAAAAAAAAAAAACTTAACTGATAAAATTGGTGTAACGTTATGGGTGACCAGTTTTATCGGTTTAAGTTTCTCCATTGCACTGGAGGTAGCTATGCTGCCACCGCTTTTATGAAGTAAAGTAACATAATTTTTTACAGTTCATTATATATATATAATGAAAAAAATTCGAATAAGTAGCAATTGAAACAGCGTAGAGAAGCATGTGTTTCGAAGCTTCAATCATTTATCTTCGTCTTCCCGTTATCGAAGCATAGGTCTTGAAATCGAGGAACAATTAAAGAAAAGTCGCCAAATTTAGCAAGAAATGGAAGTTTCTAAATACAGCAATCACAATTTCGGTATCTTTGAACTATTGTTCAAAAGTTTATTTCAAAGTGAATTTTTAAATTAAAAAAACATTAAAATAAAACAGACTTTAAGACCTCTTACATCCTATAGAAGGGGGGAGGGGACGAGGACGAATGATTTATGTGCCAAAAACATTTTCCACTATGTTATTTTCATTGCTTCTTACTTAAAGTTTGCATTATCACTCTAATGTATAGTTTCCTGGTTACAACGAGACCTATAAGACGCTTTTTGTTGTTGCTGCTGCTAAAATCACTGGAGAGACCAATGTACCATTTGCATTAATGGTACGGATTTAAGGTAAACGGGAGCGGCTCCAGAGAAAGTGAAGTCCTCAAATGGGGAGGACTCCAAATTTAGCCCCGATAGATTGTAACAACACCTTCATGATTTAGGTACATTTCTGAAAGGTAGGAAATTTTCTGGCTATTCTGCACCCAGGGTAATTTCTCACGATCGACTTTCTGATTCACAGATTTCAGGAACACTTACTCTTCATGTACTCGACGAATATTTGGCAATGTCGGGCTCCGAGCCCGAAATCCTCCAATTCCGAGTCCATTGCTTTCCACAATCCTACGCCTCAGTCTCTAGATTCTAATTGTACACTGCCAGTGAAATATAAAGAAATATGGAAATACGGGCTATGTTTTTATGAGAATTGGTTGCGAAAATAAACAAAGCAACGTTACGCTTGGCGGTGTTTATAACACTGACATTTTCCTGTAACTTTACTGCCATCTATGTTGCCAGTACTTTTTACCGTAAAATCATGTTTCATTGTAAAAATTTACGGTAGAAAAACCAGAGATAAAAAGCACAAAATTCGAACCCAGGACCCTATTTTCGCTGACTGGTTAAGTATTGCAATCGCTTATTTTTTAACCGACGAAAAAACGGAGGAGGTTCTCTATTCGACCGGTATATTTTATTTTTTATGTATGACCACGCATAACTTTTTACTGAATAGACCGATTTTGGTAATTTTTTTTTTGTTGGAAAGGGTACACCTCCCTGGTGGTCCCATGGTCCCCTGATGCGGGGTTTGAGAACGGAACCCTGAAGAAATTGAGGGAAATCTTCAGAATTCCGTTCATGCGCACCCTCTTTGCGCATGAATTGAATTTCAAATTTCACGCGCACACACTCTTGCGATTTGATGTCCATTAGGTCACAGTAGCTCGCCGATAGAGTGGCCTAGCGGTAAGACGCTGGGCTCTCATTCGCAAGAGCTTAAGTTCGATGCTCGACGGAGTCGGTGGATTTTCAAGCAGCAGAAAAAAAATGCACTGTCTACGTCGAACGATTATGCGGCATGCAAATCGCAGTTTTACTGATAGAACATATTTAGTCCTGAGTACCCCAATTTTTAAAAAAATATATTTTCAGGCTCCCATCACATAAAATTTTAAATTTTAAAATTAGTGATGCACTAATGAATCGGCAGTAAATATTTACTTTGTGGATTAACCTGTAGGCCAGTTTTAGAATCATAATCGGGTAAAAAACTAGTAATTTAAAAATGTTTTAATTAAATCAGCATAGAAATAAATCCTAAAAAGAAAAAAAAAATGTTGTTAGTGGCAATCGCTTAAAATTTTAGACGCTTTAGTAAAGTGAGATGAAGCGTCACGATGGCAACATGACACTATTCCGGGTATACATTTACACTGAAAAGAATGAAATAAAAATAAAATTTTATAAAAAAAAGTAAAACCGACCTCAAAAACGCAGCTGAAAATAGCTCTAAAAAGTAAAAAATAAATTTATTCTTTGAACACCATCGATACTACTTTTAAACATGAGTTTTGAAGTCGGTGCCGAAACAGTTAATAAAATCATTCGTGCCCATTCTTCAGTTACATGTTTCATAATAAAAACAGCCATAAATATTTCATAATCAATTCCAAGTGTTGTTTGAGAGGAAAAATCAATCAAATGGTACAATCAATGGGTACGAATGATTTTATTAACTGTTTCGGCACCGACTTCAAAACTCATGTTTAAAAGTAGTATCGATGGTGTTCAAAGAATAAATTTATTTTTTACTTTTTAGAGCTATTTTCAGCTGCGTTTTTGAGGTCGGTTTTACTTTTTTTTATAAAATTTTATTTTTTTCTCGGTATAATTTACCGTAAAAGATTTCCGTACTATAAACAAAACAGCATATTTTGCAGTAATATTTGCCATTAAAGTTTCCTGAATTTTCAACAGTGTAGGTGCTAGGATGACTGAAATCAGTGATATTTATAATTACGCTTTTTGAAGGTATAAATTTTTCATTTGATCTTTGCGTTTATTTTTTGACTTTCTTACTAAAATTACGTATAAAAAAGTCAGAAAAAAGTAACATTTTTCTGAAATGATGCATTGTTTTTTTTTGCTTGTGTGTGTTTAATAAGACAGGAGTCTTTAAGGGTTATACTGAGCCATACAATATTCATTTCATGGTTTTTTAAAAATCTGGTACAGAGCATCATTACGAAACCTATAATCCCTCATTTTGCTTCACTCAGTCCGATGCACTTCACTCCGTCTGAATCAAGACTTTTGTTTTCTTGTCACCAATGGTCATCTCCGTCCACTTGGAAGGTCTCTCTGAAGGATATTTCTGTTGGAAAACGAGTTTTCCTGCTAAAACCTCCATATTCGTTAGTTCCATCAACTAATCCATAAACTTAAATCATTCTGCATTGGAAAAAGAAGTTTATTGTGGCCTCAAAAGGTGGAAACCGCTTCCTGTGTTCTTTGGGCAGAGACTATTGCTTATTGCAGGGGTGGCCAACCTTTTTGGAAAAAGTGCCACTTTCGGGAAAAGAAATATTTCACGTGCCACTCGGAATTTTTCAGTGACAAAAAAGGGAATATTTTTTATTTATGGGCTGATTGTGTAATTTTTACTCAAATACTATAATATTATTTCTCTAAGTTTCTGCAGTGAAGAAGCTCTCAGTGAAGAAGCTCTGTGCAGGGAAAACTCGTTTTTTGCTATCTTTGGTCAGGTTATGGAAAAGGTAAATTGGTAGGGGCTCTCGCTCTTTGGAAAATTTTCAACATTGAAGTTTGAAAAGTACAATTGTAGACTGTCACATAGAGCGAAACCTTAATGTTATCAAGTTCATCTCTTCTAAAGCGTGTTCGAAATTGTCCTAAAAATGTGACTTTAGGTTTTATTTGAAAACGATAGGAGAAAGGTACCTTTCAGATTTTCCATTGAAATTTTTCGTGACATTGTGTGAAGTCATTTTTGAGTAGTCATTGAGAACGAAAGGTTCAGGTTTAGGCCATATCTGCAGACTTTAAATAAGAGTGAGAATGTAGAGATATCTCTCGGAGAGTTTTCAAAACTGAAATCGTAAACACGTATAGTTGAACCGCAAAGAGATGGTGGATCGACTGGAAGCGGAAACGGACCACTTCATTTTGAAATAGGTTGGATCTTCTGGAACGCGTAAGCAGTGAAGTTGTGCTTTCTCGCTAATCCAACCTATTTTTAAATGAAGTGGTCCGTTTCCGTTTCCAATCGACCCGCCATCTTTTCACGGTTTAACTTTAATTTCACGGCATCTTTTGTAGTAACGTTTGGGAAATTGTGAGTTCGGCAGCCCTTCACAAGAAAATTTTCTAAATTAAAGTCTGTAAATAAATGTTAGACAATCTTTAATAACTTTGGAAGGCCCGGAATTTGGAGGCTGTCATGGGAAACTTTTTTAAACTGGAGTTTTAAAATGGAGTTTTAGACTAAATTTGAGATATTGGAGGAAGTAGTGCTTGCTCTTTCATTAATAATTTCAAAATTGAAAACCAAAAGATGCATTCTTATATTGTTTAGGAGAGTTCGGGGGTCTCTCCAGAAATGTTTCCATCTTTAAGCTCTTACCATGCAATTCGTGTAATAGTTGGTGATGTTAAGGAAAAGGTTGGGAGATTCGAAGGCTCCTTCGTTTAAAAACACATACACAAAGTTAGCGACGTCAGACAAGGAAAAGGGGAATCCGCACTGCAATCTTTTTGAAGTAGAAGTTTTAACCCTTCACTGCACGGTGTGCCAGATCTGGCACAAACCAAATAAACCCTCATATATTCGTATGATTTTTAAATGCAGTTAAACTGAGCTTTGTGCCCCTTCTGGAACATTGCTATAACAGTTTAGTGTGATTTTTATGCGCTAGTTAGTTGCACTAGTCTAGGTATTACAGTTCTTGCTTTTGAAAGAAAGAGTGTCTGCATTTCCGTTAGAAGTGTGCTTAGTAATTATTTCCTTTGTTCTAAAATTGTTTACATACACTTAGTGGAAAATTTGTTTATACCACTTATGGCACAAAACACATCGTAGATTATTACACTTACCGGTATACAAAGCATATGCTATGTGCTTTTTGCCATATATAGAACAAACAATTAAAACATCATTTTTGGTGCAAATTTTTAAGATTAATTTTTTTTTTTCATTTTTCCTGAACTCGGGGCTATTTAAAGGTAACATGTACTTTTTTTCATGAAAATATAAAAAATCGTGCAGTGAAGGGTTAAAAATGTCGTTTTAGGATACATTTGGCTAATTTAAGAGAAGAGGTAGAAAAGCGGCTTTTCTCTGGAAATGTTTCGAATTTATGCACTAAAATGCATTTCTAAACATGGGGATCTTAGGAAAAGAAGTGGGGGTCGGAACACTTCTCCAGAAAATTTCGGCAATAAGAGGGTGAAAAACGTAATTTTAAGAATTTTTTGGACTCCTAGGAAGTTCATGACACATTTTTAGAACAGCATTTGGGCTTTCGATACACTTAAGTTTTGCTGCCCAAAGCTAGGGCCCTTAGCTCTCTCCTAGATCCGACAGTGGCTAACAGTTAAGTTAATTTAGAAAGTTTAAGCCCAAAGACTTCCCTGGCAGTGATAATTCAAATTGCTGGTCATTTGCTGAACCATCTTTGGTAGAGCGTGAAAATTGAGCGTGAAAATTGATGGCACGTGAAGTTGTGCCATCCGTTAAAAATCCATCCGAGTCTGAGTCGGAATCCGCAGAATCACTTAGGGTTTTGGGAACGTTCCCCCTCCCCCAGCTCCCGCTCTTTAGATTCTTGCCCAAATCCTTTATGGAACGCCCGATTACATCTCCAGATTAAGCTTTTGACCATATTATAACGTATTATATTTATAATTAAATACAATGAATTAGCAGTAAGATTTTAAAGGGATTTTTTCAACTATGAGAATAAGGTTTAAAAAGTTCCACAAAATTGCTGAAAACCATTCTTTTCTCAATTTTGAAAAAAGTTCAATAACTCTTCGCGTGCCACTCTAAATACTCCGCCGTGCCACACTGTGGCACGCGTGCCGCGGGTTGGCCACCACTGGCTTATTGCTTTCTTTTGACCGTAGTTGATGTTCTTTTGATTATATTTTCCTTGCTTATAATGTAAACTCTTGTGGTCCAGAGGCCTCCACCAGTCTGTCCCTCTTCCTGAGCAGTGGCGTTTACCTCCCCCGGAATTGATTTCGTTTATATCCGATCCTCTAGCTCCTTATTAGACAAAAACAGCATCCAGTCACTGGTTTTATTTGAATATTGACGTCTGTAGAAACAAATTCAACAATTAGTATTCAATCTCAACTCGTGATTGCAAAAAACATATTTTAGATTTAAGGTGTCAAAATAGAAACGATTTTTTATTTTCTTCTACATCTAATCTCTGTACCTTAGAACCAGAACGACGTAAGTCCAAAAATGGCAATTTTCACTTTTTTGCTCCATTGTATGCTGAATCTTATTACACTTTGACATATAAGAGCATTATTCTAGAAAATAAATTCCTTCACAATTATTTAGCAGTGTTAAAAGAGTTACGTTAGTCTGGCTCTGAGGTACAGCTATAGAAGAAAGTATTCGATTCGTGAAAATTTTTCGAACATCTAATTTTGACAAATTTGCTCATTTTGAGGTTTGCTGAGTCCATTTTGAATACTTTTGGAAAATGTCTGTCTGTGTGTCTGTATGTGCGTATCCATTTTTTATGGCCACTCTATAGCAAACACTATTGCAGGAAATCGAACGAAATTTGGTATCTATACTTGCCTCCATATAAATCAGTGTCCAGTAGATTTTTGGGTCGATTTTTTCAGAGGGGGGGGGGAGGGGGTTGGAGCAGTCGGATGTTTTTCCCGCTTTGTGAGTGACTGTTATACCTCAGGAAGTAACTGGCGGAATCAAACAAAAATTGGTCCATGAGTAAGACACCTTTTTTCTCAGTACGTGTGACTGCCATATCACGAGAACTCATAGGATAGATATAAAAGAAAGTTTGGTGATGGCTCACAACATACAAGTTTTTTTATCGATGGGGTTTACCATTATTACTAAAAAATAGCTTCTTGAGACGCAAGGGAAACGATGAACAATTGGCGAAAAATAATTTTATCATTTACCCAAACGTCCAACGGCTTGCTTAGTAAAGATGACAGGAAAGAGGGCGAAAATTTTACATTTCGGTCAAGAATGAGCAGTTGGAATTTATAGATGCCCCCTTCAAAAAATCTCGCTGCTCTCTTTTTTTCCCTATCCACCTTCCTTATACGGTTGAGTGTTTTTGTCGCGGAGGCAAAATGACAGGCGCAACTCTCCACTGATTGGCGAACGAATAAAGTCGCGGTATCAAAAACATCTCTCCTCTTAAGGATTAGAACGCTGCCTAAAAGTCAAGAAGCTGGAGGGAAAGAAAAAAAAAAAAAGAGCAGGAAAGCGGCCACCAGAACAAAAGAATTCTTTCGATGTCTCATCATCCCTTCCCCCTGCTCGGGAAGATATTTCAGCTTTTGATGATTTTCGTCGCAGCGTGAAATTTGAATGAATTGCTTGGTAGAACTTCATGCGAAATATAATTGGAAAGATTCCATCCTATTTTTACATCTTGCCTCTCTGTGTCAGTAAAAATAAACACACAAATAAATAAAATATTTTTTTCCCGTTCCGAGCACAAAGAGAATGTGGTTTTGATTCTTTTCTTCCTTTGTCACCAGGGAAAAGACAAGTTGTTCATTTTAATGACGAAAGAAAAGCATAGGAGTGATTTGTTTCTGGGAGAATTAAGCGAGACGTTGGTTCTGATGTATTCATCGCTCGCTTCCAGTCTTCATTCATTGGGAGCTGGCAAACTTATTTCACAATCAGTTGGCCAAGTGAATCTAAACAAGAAGGATTACTGCTTGGGCCTCAAAAAATCAAGATACAGTATAACCTCGATTTAACGATTGCCTAGGAACTGTGAAACATTATCGTTAAGTCGAGGATATCGTTAAATCGGGAAAGCAAAAATATAACTTAAACGGTTTAAAACAGTGGTTCTCAACGGGGGCGATACCGCCCCCGGTGGGCGGTGGGACGATGTTGAGGGGCGGTGAACTTCTTTTGGGAGGCAGAGGGGCGGTAGACATATTTTGGGCGGTAAGGGGGCGGTGAGTATATTTTAAAATTTATTTTGGGCGGGAGCAATAGGAAACCCCTTTTCCATAAATCGGTATGGATAGCTTTAAAAAAATTTCTATGATTTTCTCCCGAACCCTGATCCTTCTACTAATGTCATCAAATATAGCCAAAATTTGCCAATAGCACTTACATTTTAAAAAAGGTTTTGGAGCGGGTCTCCACTTTCATCGCGTGACTATCTAAAATAGTCTTAAAAATGTGTCCGTTTAAAAAATGCTCAAGGAAGAGTACTGAATTCCTCACCCCTCCTTGCTCCCCTAACTTTTATAGCCAAAAAATAATTTAAAATTACGTTTTGAAAACTTCACTTTTAAAAAACTTCCGGGGTGAAGATCCAAAACCACCAACCTCTTTCACTATCATAACCACACTTAGCTTAGAAATTTTGTTTTTTTTTTACATTTCTGTCGAAGTGCTACGGGAACCATCATTTTAAAAGACAGCGTATTGATTTTTTTTTAAATGATTACGGGAGGGAATCTCTAACTACCCGCTACTCTTTCCCCAAGCATGACCAAAAAGAACCTAGAATTGCGTTTTTAGGAAGTCGGTTTCCACAAGTTTCTAGAAGAGACTTTCTTCTCACCAGACTTGATCGACTTTTTGTGTCGTAAGAGCATCGCCGTAACAACACTAAAGGTAGGAAGTTCACAGTTGCGTTTTTCAAAGTACATAGTGAAAAAAATTCCGGAGAAAACTCCCAAAGTTTCCATTCCCTCAACCTCAACAAAAAATTTTAAATTAAGGTTTTTAAGACTTCAATTTCAGGAAATACCGGAAGAAGCTTTGACCCCCTAACATGACTAAAATTAACTTTAAAATGACTTGCAATTTTGAAAAAACTGTCAAAAACTGAAGTTTTTTCCCCTTGTTAATGTTACCAAAACTTGCCTAAAATTTCGTCAAGTTTAAATGCTTCACTGTGGTGAAGTCAGAATACAACTCTTAACCACATGAAACCTAAGATTAAGGGAACTGCGTTTTTAAGACTCTATTTTCAAAACAAGCGTCGTCTTTACTGTCATGTCTCCAAAAGCATACTATAATTGCGTTATTAAGAATTGTAACTTCTGGCATTTTATCCAACCTTTCAATCCATAAAATACTCAAAAAGAATTTCTCTGAATTGAACTTATCTTGTAATTTGTAAATTTTACTTATTTCATTTTTTCCCTCCAATTAAAACTTGATTTATAATCTTTAAGGATGACATGTACGGGTGGTAATTTCAAGTTTTCATCCCGCCTGGAAAAAATCGAAAGTCAGACTTTGTTATTGCCATAAATGAGGGATGCGTATTGCATAGTTGCAAGTGAATAAAAACAACACGGATTGGGATTGGACTGTTTGGGGAACTATTTGAATGCAGTGCAGTTTTCAAAGTATATTGGTTTTGTTGGTTTTCAAAAGAAAAAAAAAATTGAAAACAAAGCATTTTTAATTCAAACCTTTTTGTTATTTACGTTCAAAATGTTTCACGCATTTAATGGAACCATTCTAGGCACTTGGTTGATTCTTTGACACAGCTTTTTGGAGGAAAAACATTGACTGCTTTTTTAAAAAATATATCATATGCTTGAAAAGTTTTTTCACTCCATAGTCATTTTTCAACTATCTATTTGGGCAAAATTATAGAGTCAAACCGGTCAAGAAAACTGCTTTTCCTTCTTCCGTTTCACCCAAAGGGGGCTTTGAAACTATTTTCAGTCTTAAAGGGGGCGGTAGCTGAAAAAAGGTTGAGAACCACTGGTTTAAAATATTGATAATTAACTGAATGCTTACACAAGTTCTTTTGCTTCTTTAAGAAAACCATGCATTTATATTATTTTAAAAAGTATTTCATTGATGCTTGTGTTGTTTTCTCGGATTTAGAAAAACGGTTCCACTTTTTTCGACTTCGTTTTTTCGATTGATCACTCTCCTCTTAAGGAGTAAAAAATTTTTGTTTGGAATGCTAAAAGTTTGGAAGTTACTGAGGGATGAATCTTCTTACTATCAAGACACACTAGTAAAATAAATTTTAGCGCTTTTGTTAGTAAAATAGTTACAGAATTTTTTTTAAACAATAGATACTACTGTATTTTTGATGAGAGATAATTTGGCCATGCCCGATATCATCGTTAAATCGAGGAAAGCTATCGCTAAATTGATGAAGTTTTAACATTAAATTCAAGGCATACGAATCGGGACCAGTGAAATGTATCGTTAAATTGAGGAAATCGTTAAATCGGGTATCGTTAAATCGAAGTTATACTGTATGTTGTGGAAGCTCTCTGTTGTGGTTTCATTTACTACTAGCTGACCTGGCGAACTCTGTTCCGCCTTAAAGGCAATAAATAAGCAAATTTTTGAATTTATTAAGATTTTTTTAATTAGAAAATACAAAAAAAAATTAAGTACCTACATTAATCATTCATTATTGTTTCTGTATTTTAGTACATAGGTTGCTCTTCACTTAAGTACTTTGTGATACACAACATTTTTTGTTTTATTATCAGGCGCAAAAACAAGTAACGCAGATGGTCTTCCGACCCGTGAACATACCACATATAATTGACCACGTCTATATAGTTGCCTTAGATGCGCCTGTTTCCGCCGATAAAACGGATCTTCGCTTTTCCATCGCGGTTGTGGTCGAAGCTAGCCCTTAAGGAATTTGTCTGGTTAGATTTTAATTGTACAATGAACAGTTTAGGAGCCCAGTGGCTTCCATACCGCAGATCCGGACGCAATTTAGAGGTTTAGCACGGTCTCTTATGTCTTTCTTTCTTTTAGTGGGTCGTTAGAATAATTGCCAAGCGTGCTTGGAGGCTAAACCATGGAAGTTCCGTTTTCAGTTGACCACTTGACCGGAACATCCGATGTCTTTTCTACTGACTCAAACTGTCAGTCACCAATTTTTCAAGTGACACATCTCCAATAATGACTAAAAACATAAAGACATCGAGTGCTTGTCCTGAACAATTTACTTTAGTGGTGACTAACACGGTAAAAAAAATGGGTGCAGTGGATTCGGTGCTATCATTTTGCTCAAGGAAAATGTGGGTTAAAAGATTACTTTGCGTGTACTAGTTGTGTAAAACTATTGCAAAGAAAAGACACATGAACAAAAAGGGGTGGGGGGGAGGATCCATATGTATTATTGTTTTTTGTTTAAAATCAAATACAAACAGCATGTTTTTGTACTGTCTCAGCAGTATCCCAAATTGGGACATTTCTTTTAAAGTATGTATGTTTGTTAACTATTTTATGTTTTGTGAAAAAATTGCAGTAAATTTCAGCTGTGTGAGTTTAATGAACGCTTAATGACTTACACAAATAATATGTCAGGTATAATAGTTTCGACTATTATGGCAGATTGTTTATTTTAATCTTAATTAAAGAAAGATAGTGCTTTATACTGGGCGCTCTTTCTCTTCGGTAACTGTAAATCAACGGGAGTTATTTAAATACAGTGCGTGTCGAAATGATAGGTCCGCCAGTAAAAATGAAAGTTATGCTGATAAAAAAGCTTTATTGTGTATAAAGTGCTATTTTATAAACTACATTACTTCATTCAATGCAAAATAATACATGAATAATATACAAATAACAGGAATAGTAAAGAAATCAACAATTATGTGAAACATCTGTTTCAAAGTGATAGGTCCACTGAACCAAGCATCAAGTTAATGTTGAATTATTAAGAAATTTTGCTATCTTTTTCCTGAATGAACTTCAAAAATCCTACTCGGCATGGTTTCTACAAGTATTTGCTAACAATTTGTCTCGATTTTTGATCATTCGGAGGAAACAGACTTTTTTAAGTCTGCTGTACTGTTGTACTGCTCTCTGTCTGCAAACAACGTTTTTGTGAGTATACCTCACATGTTTTTTTCCGTATTCAGGTCGGAGCAACAAACTGGCTGATAGATAAATGTACACAAGTATCCAGAAAATATTTAAAGTCGACTTTGTAGTGTACACAGAAACATTATGTTGTTGGAATAAGAAGAATGAGCCCCCAATATGCTCTGATTGTGGAAGAAAATATTGTTCAAGCAGCTGTTGATAGCCTGCAGCGTTCAAGCGAATGCCTACAAATGCTATGTCGGTTTTTCTTGCAGCTCCAAATCTGGTCCATACCATAACGGAACCATCACCAGCTCGCTTCAGAGAGAATATCTGTCTATCGTTACGCAGATCTATCCGGCAATACTGCCTGCCATCTGGAACTTCCAGGTTGAATTTCTAATCATCACTGAATATCACACTATGCCAATCTTGTTTCCGAGGCATCACTTGCTGGGCAAATTTCAATCTCTTTTCATTGTGCTTTTTAGTCAATTTCGGACCCACTTTCCTCTTCAAGTAAACCAAATTGCTAAACCTCTTTACACTCTATGAACTGTAGATTTTGCTATTGAAGGGTTTTGTGGTCTTATCAAAGTGGATAAGCTCATATTTCCAGATTCGAAGTTCTTTATGAAAGTCCTTTTTTGTCGGAGTTTCACTTTTGATGGTCAGTCAGATGCTTTTTTCTGCCATAAGCATTTCTAAGTCACAAAAAATCGTTAACAACACTATACGATCTGTTTAAAAGCTTACTTATTTCACTAATCGATTTTCCACACTTTTTAAATGCATCAATGTTCCACTGCTCAACTAGCGAAAGACTGCAACGACGACCAATTTTGTGTGATTACAACGTGACGTTCAAATCTGTTGAAATACCTTCACAGCAACCAGCAAAATCCCACAGTAAGACTAAGCAACGATATTTATGCACATTTTTGGAAATAAACGTGATTGGTGCAAAATTTCTGAAGGTGGACCTATCTTTTTGAAACGGTCTGAAAATGAACATTTGCATGAAATTTAAAGGAATTATTTATTTTTAAGAAATTTCATCATAAATAGTTATATCGATTACTGATTAATTGTTTCTACCAAAAAAAAGTGATTCATATTCTCAATTAAGAGGCAAAATTTTGAAAAAGGTGGGTGGACCTATCATTTCGGTACGCACTGTAAGTACGATCTCCATCTCTACTTAGCGTATAGTGATGGAACTATTTGTGTCGTCTCCATAATGAACTAGGAACATTTCTTTTTTGTGAAACCTCAGCAGATTATACTGAGCCAGTTTATCTCAGAGAACACCGGTTGTCTTTATGGAACTTTTCTAATGGTGATAGTTCCAGTTTGCGCATTGATGGAAGATAAAAATATTTTTAAAAACTAAATAGAATCGACGTAAAAGTGCAGCTGAAAATCGCTTTAAAAAGTAAAAAATAATTTTATTCTTTGAACACCATCGATGCTCCTTTTAAATATAAGTTTTGAAGTCAGCGAAAAACAATAAGTAAAGTCATACGTAACCATTCTTTGTTTACATTTTTTCAGAAAAAACACTCAAAATTAAGAACGAAACACTTTATACTGTTTTAATTTTTCCGTTACATATTTATAATTTTAATTGAGTTACGATTATGTATGGTTTTATCTTTTATTGTTTTTGCGCCGACTTCAAAACCTATCCTTAAAAGAAGTATCGACATTGTTCAAAAAAAAAAAAAAAAAATTCTTACTTTAAAGATCAATTTTCAGCTGAACTTTGAAGTCGGTTTTATTTTGTCTTTAAAAAATATTTTTATTTATTCTTTTTAGGTGTAAATGTTTTTCAAAAATATAATGTTGCCATCACGACATTTCATCTTATTGTTTCATATAAGTGCTCCATATCAAAAATATATGTATAGATATGCATCAACGCTTCTAAAAATGTAAGCGATTGGAACTAAAAGTTAATCCTTGCTTCTTCTGGGATTTACGCTTTACTCACGCTTTACTCATAAACTCTATAATTCTACAAAGATAAGCGTAACAACTTCTAGACATACTTTACTTTCACAAACATGAGGATAGCAAGAATTGCTTTTCTCTTTTATAAAATATTTTGAAGGACATTTTTCTGATCTAAAGCCAAAAGATGCTTCCAACGATGCTTTTGAGCTGTGAAGCATCGAGAAAGAAAATAAATAAATTTTACGAAACAGTTTTTCTTCCTAAGCACTCTTTATACGTTGTGAAATCCTGACGCGGTAGCGTTTTGGGAAATTTAAAACGCTAGACGTATGCCACGGAAGACCGAATCCAGAAGCTGCGAAGAATACAGCACTTTTTTCTCAGCTGTGACTGGCAACGGGATGGAAAAGTAGTAGGAGGCTGGAATCAAAGCGGAAATAGAAGTCTTCTGGCGATAAAAATGCGGATGAAGTTGGAAAATATATTTATTTTGAGAGGCCAAAAGACAACTTTCTATATTCTTCATTTTATATGTTACTATAAACTGCTACAAAGGAACAATTTAGTTCTATTCACCAAAATAGATGTTTGAGCGGGAAAAAAATGAGGTTCAAAAATTTAATTAAGCATCTCTTAAAAAAAATATTTTGTAAAAAACGATCTCGTATGTTTCAAAAGGAACGAGTGAACAGCTTGTCTTTCATTAAGAGCGACTGTTATAAATTCAACTTCGAAATTTTCGTGTGGTAATAAGAGGAGGGCGAAAACATTTAAATCTCGCCGTTTCTTACCTTGTGTCTACCAATGTATCTCACTCAAATTCCTCAAGTAGGGCAGGGAATTGAGAATCGAACAAAACATTAAAAGTTGTACTCAGCTCAGATCTCAATCTGATAGAGCACACATAGGAATCATCTCACCTGGCTTTTACAAGAATATTAATCAGTGTTTTTCAGTGCAAAAACTCAAAGAACGGAGTACGAAAGCATAAAGCAGATTTGTCCCCAAAACCTCTCATAATCTTGTGCTATTAGTTGAAAATTTCGTATTCTTTTTCGTCCGGTGATATTACAGCACTACGGACTACTAAGGAATTTTGTGCATTGTAAAATGTAAATATTTCGTTTTTGTACGTAAGTTTTTGTAATATAGCAAAATTAGATTTTGAAATAAATAATTATTTTTTTTTTCAGTAACTTGTTTCCACGTTTAACACATGAGCTTGTACATGAAACTAATGCTGGCGAAATTTATCACAAAATATGTTGTATTCGTATCAGGATCTAGGAGAGAAATTCCGGGTCTGTAAGCACCTATACTGGCGGTACCCTATTTAAAATGCATAATTTAAGACACCAAAGGATATCATTTGAGATAACAAAGCTTTTTAACAACCACAAAACAACAGGAACATTTGTAATCTTCACAAATAAATATATTTACCACAAAATAAAAATAATAATATCTATTTTTAACTCCTAGCCCTAGGAGCCCTGGACTCCCATTCAGTTGCCTCTTTCCCTATATGCTTTAGGTTTTGTTTCACATGAACTTTAGTCAATTTTATGTACAGTCTCGATCGAAAACTGAAGTCTTTTGGCAGAATCCTTAAGGGTTTGACGTGGAAATTCAGGTAATTAGAAAAAAAATGCACTGTTTCGTTTGGAAAAATGTTTAATTTCTAGTTATTAAAACGAAAAAAATGATGTTTCTTTCCTTTCAAAAGATACTGAAGAAGCTGCTAAAAGAACAATTTACCCTTTAGAAGCTTTCTAACTGAAGTTACACCTAAGCGAAAATTCATTTTTAAACCCAGAAACCGTCGTGGAGAGGTTTTTTTTCATCCTCTGTCCACAGAAGAAAAGAGCGAAGTAAAGGGACGAAGCTGTGAAGCCTAAATACGACCTTTCTAAAACACACTTCAGATACATAAAACCCTGACTGGGCAGCTTTTTTGAGAAATTCAAAAGGTTGGACATATGCCATGGTAGACTGAGTCCAGAAAGAACACTGCATATATATATATATATATATATATATATATATATATAATATGAAGAGAGTGGGAGAGAGATTTGAATAGAAAGATGGCAAGTAGAAATAGGAAAGAAGTTGGAAGTAGAGCTCAAATATAAACATTAAATAAATAAAACTATAGTAAACTTGCTGACACAGGCCCAGTCTCTGAAATGCTTCCCGTAGCTTATCTGCAGTATTCGCAGTTTCTAGGTTTCCCTGAGAAATACCACGACTTCTGGGAGTGACAAGAAATTCTTTTTGTTCGGATCTTATATTTTTCTATCATTTTTTAGAGTAAGAAAGAAAGTGAAAGCACTTTTTTCGTACTTTCTGATGGGAATAGAATGTGTGCTGCTGAATATTTTAAAAGAGTTTTCTTTTTTTGGCTTAAGAAGTATTTCCTCTTGTTTTGTGAATGAAGCAATCTGAATGGCATATAGAATTGGATTACGTTGGACCCACTGACGTCAATGAAAATGGTCATACATGTTGTGCTTAACCTTCAAGGGTTTTCTTAATGAGAATCCTTGCAAAGTGAGACGGTTGCTTGGTGAGCACGGATTTTGGATGGCAGTACAATACTTTAGAATTTAGTATCTTCGGTCTTACGTCCGTAGGTATAACACTTTTGAAATATGATTGGGACAGATAAAATACAGAAATTGTATTAGAGAGACACGAAACAATAGTACTTTATTAGTACGAAGTAAAATATTTTGAGCGTGTGACGATAAAACCGGAGCTAAATTTGTCAGAAATGGTAAATACGAAAGAGTATTGCTGGCGAAGAGTAAATTAGACTAGCAAGTGGAGGTCGACTCAGAGGGGTTCCTAAAAATAAGTATCAAGTTAGAGAAGTCCTATTGAAGAAGAGAATACACCTATTGAAATAGATATTGAGCCAACCATTGGAAAAATCAATGCCGACTTACCGGGGTAGTCGAGTTACCGGGGTATTCGCGTGTCGAGTTACCGGAGTTTCACTGTAGAAGTTTTGCAAGAGTTTTAAACAAATGAGTTACTCTGCATTTGCTTGTAATTCTGCTTTTCAGGCCATGCTTTAGAAGTATTCCTGATAAATCAGGAAAGGGCCGAGAACATATATTCCTTAAAGGTTCCTGGTTTATTCAACAAACACGTCACCCCACATTTTAGCAAAAGGCCTCAGGTTCGAGAAACATGACTGGCATTTATTGAGAAGGTTTAGTAATTCTCCAGAAAGATTCCCGGAAAATTTGAGGAAGGTCGCTGACTTTCTGAGGGAAACTTTTCCGTTTATAACAATTATATCACTGGTAGAAATTTGACACGCTAACTGCTCATTTTTTTTTCCAAAACGTCTCGGAATTTTTTAGTAGTATGGCGTTTTGAATATAATCGTTCAAGAGAAGGAAAATTATTTAATTTTTTAAACAAGAGTAACTTTTTCAACGCTCTTTAACGTTTCGGAAGCGGGGGGGGGGGGCGTTCGACTAATAAATTAGAAGTAATAGTTTTTCCAAAAAAATATTAAAATTAATTCAAGGCGAAATTCTGGACGATTCATTACTCGAGAACATTTGTTCTTTGAGTCTTCAAAACGCAAAGAAAAACCAACAAATGTTAATGCAGTTTAAATGATTTGCAGTTCTAATGGAAATAAAAGTCAGTTTTTATGACAAAAAGACATCAATTTCATTAGTAATTGAAACCGTTGGGACGCAAAGTGTTGAGGGAATAGCTTATTTTGACGTGATATATGTTTTAGGAAGATAAATTGCCATAGTCGGGACAACTCACCTTGTTAACATTTCCTCGCAAATGTTTTATCCGAAACAAAGAAAAAACAATTAAGATGGCAACAAGAAAAATTGCGCATAAGGACGAGAGGGACAACATCGTTAGGGAGAGCAATTATTCTGCTTATTTGCTGGGAAGAAAATTCATAATGAATAAAAAACATCTTAAGAAGGAAACGAAGAAAAATAAATGGTTGTCCAGGAGATGTCCCGAGAACAGAGCCAGGGAGTATTTATTGTTTAAAAGTTTATGGCAATTACGCGTGTTGCCGTCACGTTTAAAGTAACAAAAGACAGACAGGTTTTTAAAAAATCGGATTTTTGCTTTATTATCTTGAAAAATATTGGCATGAGATTTATGAAGAACTTCACTTCATGCAAGTATGTTTACTACATATTAGAAATTATACATATTAGTATTTATGCTTTACTATACATAGGTAATTACTTATACAGTGTGACTCAAAAAGAATGGAGAGGATGCAAACCTTTATGTTTCTAAGAGTAAAATCAGCATAAAAACAAATTTTTGCTTATGTACTTTTATCATTCTAAAAGTGATTTAAAATTTTAACGGTTTCATTTCTTCCCAGAATTCGGTTCAAAACATGTCTCATTTTGTATTACAATGTTTTCCTTATTTTACATTTACTCGCTCTTTTAAACTAATCAGAATAGAAAAAACAATACTCTGCAAAATATTATGTACTAGACAACTATCGGCATATGTACAATTGATTCGTTAGGAAAAATTTAAAAGATACGAGCGAAACTGAAAGCGAAATTGCAATCACCGTGCGGTATACGGGCATACATTTACTGCTTCTTCGTCGAATTGGGGTTTTTCGTTCGTAGGGTAGAACGTCCAGTGAATGAATACGCTCCAATAAATGAAGAGTTCATAAATTTGTGTGAAAAAATAAGTTTTCAGAATTTTTTTTAAAGAAGAATAGTTTCAGTTAGGGATGAGTATAACTTTCACTGTCAATAATTCACTTTCTGTTCTTTATTTTTTTTCGATATAATTTTCCATGCAGTCATGAAATAATTCCATCGAGCAAAGATATCATTACTGAATACAAGAAATACCTTTGTGAGATTGATGTGAAGTTTTAATCTAACGTTAAAGAAGCACAAATATACAGGTATACTGCAGACGCGTGTTTCGGGGCTACAAGGAATCCCTTTTTCAATATAAGAAGTGTAAGCTTTAAGATGAAGAATCATCCGATTAAAACGGATTTATCGGATGATTCTTCATCTTAAAGCTCATACTTCTTATATTGAAAAAGGGGTTCCTTGTAGCCCCGAAACACGCGTCTGCAGTATACCTGTATATTTGTGCTTCTTTAACGTTGGATTAAAACTTCATATCATTATTGGTTAAAAAATTATTGTCGATAAGTTCATTTTGCAAATCTCACTAATTAGAGTGGAAGAAAATTGATTTTGTAAAAGTCGTTTCCTTGTCAGTAGAGTGTTAATGCAAAGAAAACAACTTGTCGCTGTAATACCATCAAACGCATTTAATTATTTAAAAAGAGATTTACAATTCCTCTCCCCTCTTTCACTGGAAATAAAGAAAAAAAAAATCGATTTAAATCTTGTCCGATCTTATTTTTGGCCCGCGGACCATAGGTTGTGCCCAAGCTATGGCCTGCGGGCCATATAGGGCCCGCGAAGCTTATCCATGGTGTCATTTTTAATGTTCAATATTGCGATTTGAAAACTGTGCTCTGACAACTTCCCAAACAATCGATACTCTTTATTTAATTTTGAGAGTGATTGCAACAAATTTGAGCTAAAATCGTCAGAATTAGGTGTTTAAAACATACATGAAAACTTCGTGCTAATAAAACAAGCATGTGGTAAGATAACAATAATTCTTTGCTTGTAATTTTCTTTCCTTTTCTTCGTTTTCTCATGTTATCTATAAAAAAAATTAAGCATCAAACGCATTTAAATTTTATATGTGTTCTCTCCTTCGAGATTCGCTCCAGTATGATGTGTTGCTCTTGGGCGAAAAAAGTTTGTAAACCGCTTATTTAAATGATATATGGGTGGACCAGGAGACATATTTTCAACATTATGGTCAAGGCAATTCCATTGATAAGAAAGAAACTATCAGTCTTTAAACATTTTTGGTACTTTTTGTAATCGAGGAATTCGTACCTCGAAAAATTCGTACCAGGATAGCATACAAAACATCTGATTATCCAAGAAAAAAAAAAAAAAAAAAAAACCTAGCAAATTGTTATTTGTGTTTAAAGTTTTATTGTTGCGCCTGTAATGGTTGAACTTCTACTTATTTATGGTTGAATGTTTGACTTAAACAGTTATCTCGGAGACTTAATAGTCATAACCATTGGTAAAGCACCATCCATGTCGTAAGACGCTTTCATAGGAGTTGCGCGGCAAAACATCTCTGAATTCTCAAAACTAAGAAAAATATGTGCGAGAGAATGGCATCGAACTCAGTTCCGTTAAGACATGGAGGGTGTTTTGTTGATGTTTTTATTCCTTATGACTTTAAATTAACTGTGAATAACATAGCTTCAATCGTAACTAACATTGTTGTAGACAATAAAGTGGGGGTAAGTCTGCTTTCGGACTACTCTGTGCAGAGTGTTAATTACATGTTTGCAGTAGAATGTTAGAGATATTCATTGAGTTCCATTGACTTAATTTCTTTAAAATAAAAAACATGTGCTTATAAAGTTTGTTAACAATTTTTCTTTGAGTCTTGTTGAGTGAGTATGCTAGGATTATTAACAAGGCCGTGGAGTCGGGAAGAAAATGCCCGACTTCGCCTCTGGCTCCGATTCCTTTATCGCAGAATCAGTCCTACTTCGACATCGCAGCTCAGGCTTTGATTTCAAAACTAGTCCGATTATATTTTATACTAGTTGTATCCGCACGGCTGTGTTCGGGCTATAAAGGTAAAAAAAAACAGGTCATGTAATTTCAATGCGATTCAGTTCTAAACAACCTTAGAAAACAACCACTATAAAATAAAAAACTTTAAAGAATTTAAAATTGGAAAGAAGAAACAACAAAGAATTTAAAAAACATAGCCATGGTAACACAATAAAACGGTAATTACTCGAATGAAAAAGAGAAATTAGAACAGTGTACTTCAAACCCCTGTAACTTTTTTTGTTTGAGATTAAAGTATGGAACCTCGACTGTAAGTCGAGATAAATCTGAGGTTAAAAATATCGTTCTATCCAATGATGTAAAAGAGAAAACTGAGGAGCCATTTGTTTAAATTTTATTTATGGTTTTGATGAGGAAAGTAGTGCCTGAAATCGAGAAAAGCCATGAAAAAAGTAAGTTTCAAACTCAAATAACTCGCGCCATTTAAGATAGACTTCGAACAAATTGCATCGAACGCAGTAAAATTTTCCCTTTCCAATGACGTATAACATTCATATGTGTAAGAAATTTTTAGCCCCAATGTTCGGCAATTTACGTGAATGGCCTTAAATTAGAATAAAAAAAAAGAACTATAGAATTTTTTTCGAACAGGGGCCCAAATCCTTCCGTTGCGAAAAGGAACAAACGCTGAAATTTTGAGAAAAATCGCCCGGGTAGTTCTTGAGTTTTGCTCGTTCAAACATACGCTTTTTGAGACTTCATTTTATACTACGTAGAGATAATCACATTTTGGTGTAACAATTTCGCGTTGGAAAGAATTTCTTTCAACTTTCTCTCCAACAGCTTTTGAAGAGCATTTATACTGACAAGAGTTTATTTCATCAAATTGAACGACAAGTACCCAAATTTTTCGCATATCGCTTTCAATACGACTTTCCTGAGAGTATGAGGAGTATGGATGCGACTCTCCTGAAACTATACCGCTTAAAAGAAAAGGGAAATCTATGCAACCGACCGGCTCGACCAACTGTTGCGATTTAATCACCGAATGGCATCTGCCCGTCCCTTTGTCCAGCGCGGGTCGCCGAAGCGAGGCAAATCTAATGAAAGCGATATCGATCTTCCGGTCCATTTTTACCGAAAGCAATGTCCCGTCCCTTTTATGAGCGACGCTGTCTTCTGCTGCCACCATCCTGGCACTCTTCCCATCTCTCATCCTCGCATCACTTCTCATATTCCATCCTCTTCTTCCTCCTCCCACACGGAAGAGGTCCGAGTCAAGCATCTCCTTGAATCATGGCATCCGACTGCAGTTGCCCTCTATTAAATGAGGGTCAACTCCATTCGGGGCTCCCCTTCCTCGCCATCCATTACGTCTGTCCGTCCTGAAGAAATCTCTCTCTCCCTCCCTTCCTCGCGTCTTTCTTCCAAGTGACTGTCATGTGGTCACTCCATCGGCTAATGCAATCTTTGTGAAAGATCTTTTGTATTCTTTTGGCTTTTCCCATTCATATTGGAGTTGGTTTCTTTGTAACGGAGTTACCCTCACCATATTGCATCCACCATCAAGAAGACCCATTCATACTTTTTCCTATCATTCATTTGCTAAGTATTTTAAGGACTTCTTTAAATATTTTTTTGGCTGATGGTGTCTTCCTGAAGTTTATGAAGAACTATTTCCAGGAAAAACTCTTGATTCATAGAGATGATTCACCAGATGCGCAATGTTCTAAGTAGCGCAGATTATCTTAAAACGTTTCATAAACATTTTGAAGCGGTAGTCACAATGTCAGCAACCACTGTACAACGTTTATAAAACGAAGTGTGCAACTTGGGGTGTTGGTTTGATTCAAGGCGAGATCCACGTGGTGAAGTTCCAGTTCATATTTTATTGATATTGCAACGATTCATACATTAAGTATGTGAATGAGATGTGCTACCGACAAATTATCACAACTTGTATAGCAGCGTGATTGATATAATTTTATTGGATATTAGTAATACCCGTACGACCTGCGTTCGTGTAGTAAATTTAAAAAAAAAATGGAGAAAGAGTAATGTTTTTCTTTTCCATTTAAAATATTTAAGCGTAATCCCGAAAACTGTAAAGATAGAGTTGAGCCTTGGCTAGGTTCATTTCGTATTGAAATGTCGAAGTCAGTCTTTCCACGTTTGAAAAAAATGGCAACGACAATTTAAACTTGACTTTCACAAACTTTAAGGATACTAGCTGCCAGGGCAGCTAGATTAGCTTCCTGCGGCATGTTGATGCATAACGTTCCCCTTCTCTAACTTTTACCTCATTCTGAAGTTAGATTATTTGATGTAATTTAATGTTCATTAGATTTCAAGACATACCACGCACGTGGCCCGGCGTTGCACGGGCATTTCGTGCCTTGAAAGTAGTGAGGAAAATTTCAAGAAACTACTCCGCGCCAAGGCGGCTAGCTAAGGGGCGCCTTCGCGATTTTTCTTTTTTCCTGCATCAAAAAATCATTCGAATTATTGAGATATTGCACGGGCACTTCGCGCCTTCAAGATGGTGCGGAAAGTTTCAGTAAGTTCAGCTCGCTCAAAGGAAAGAAGCAGACATAGAAACTCAGTTTTTGATATAAGTAAATGGCTTTTCAACTAATTTATATTTCAAAAAATTACAAGTAGCTAGCGATAAAAGCGGAACAGGACATCTCCGCCGCAAATTTTATCGCCCTCTGCCCCGCATGGGACATCTTCGCCGCGACTCCTATCCCCCGTTTGCCTTGCACAGGACAAATCCGCCGTGCCATTTCAGAAGGGTTAGAAAGGGTTTACTGCTTAAATTTTCATTCTTGGCGACAAATCTTCTTTTGATGACAAAGACCTAATTTAAAAAACGGAATTTTTTCCTGGAATACTTAAGGGGGAAATCGCAAAGAAGTCAAAAAAAAAAAAAAAAACCGCAGTGCAAATCAATTTAAACTTCGCCAATTTTACTTCGCCAAATATTGCACTCTACCTGCTCAATCGGTGGATTTGTCCTGTCTTATAGAAATGACGGGGAGAGACGCAGCGGAGATGTCTCATGGGGGGGGGGGGAGATAGAGATAAATTTTGCGGCGAAATGTCCTACGTTGCGGCGGAGATGTCCTGTGCCCGATAAAAGTACAACGTTCGTGATCCGCTAATGAGTTTCATGTTTGATTTAGTTAAGCCTTCATTCTAAATTCTCATTATTATTGTTATTACTGTTTCATAGCAACCAATGAACGTTTTGCAACAATGGATTTCATATTTAGTCATTTATTAGGCTTATCCGCTTTAAATTTGACTACTTATTAATTGATATCTTCGCTAATTAAAATCGTATAATTATATAAATTGAAACTAATGAAGCCTGAAACATTACCTATCTATCGGTACCTGGTTCGACTTTCAGTTCATTGGTGTTCAGAAGAAAGAAGCGTGACATAGATAGATAGTTAGAAAGAAAGATAGAAAGAAAGATAGTTAGAAAGAAAGATAGAAAGAAAGATAGTTAGAAAGAAAGATAGAAAGAAAGATAGAAAGAAAGATAGATACTCAGTTTTTAATATAAGTAGATAGGTCGTTTCCGCGTAGTTTTTCAACATCCTCTTCACGGCACCGTAGGTAAAAAATGTTCTATTATAGGATTTTTCGTAATCTTTCCAATGAGACCAAGATCAAGACGATACGATAATTTCTCTAGGTTTAGCCATTTTTGTGTCAAAAATTTAGATTAAAAAAAAAAAAAACTGTTGATTGAATTTTTTCCGTCTTGGTCTAACAACCTTCTCCACGCTAACCTGTACCTGCTGTTAAAATTGAAACGAAATCGGTCAGGTAGTTTCTGAGTTTAACCCGGACACACATATTTTAGAGTTTGTGTTTTATATATATAAAGATTATCTCTGTAGAATATTTGAATTGAGACTATAATTATTGTATCAATTTATATTTTTAGATGTTCTAACTTTCAAAGAATTTTTGACTCATTGTCTTAAATGTGTAAGGAAGTAGGGGAGACTGGGTACGGTTGTGACAATTTTCATTTGCTCCCCCATAGATCCCTTAGCAATACCTGTGAGCTAGTTTAAAGTTGCTTTTATGTTAAAGTGTTTATTTGCCTGCTTATAAACACTAAAATTTTCTCCCTAAGTACAATAGTTAACTCACAGGACCAAATGAAACAAAAAAGGAAAAAATGTCACAACCGACCCTACCCCAGGGGCGGTTGTGACAGTGCTTGGGGTCGGTTGTGACAAGTTCAAAAATACAGCAAAACAGTCTAGATCACTTTTAATTTCAAGTAATATTAAACTTAATTCAACATAATCTTCATCTGGGAAAGTTTAACATTTAACAATGTGTTTCGTTCAGTTGAAGTAGCCTTATATACCAAGTCTTACAAAAATATCAGGTTTTTGGAATTTCGTAACGTCTGTGTTGGGAACTGAAGTGAAGTGATTATTTAATTAAACTGAATGAGCGTGCAAGAAAATAAAAAATCGTCTGCGCGCTCTGTAAAATTAGTTTGACAAAGTTTTTGAAAGTTGTTCTTAAGATTTTATTTGGCTCTGTAGTTTTCGAGTAGTTTTGCTAAAATAAAAGTGTTTTATTTGTAAAAAATGGCCATCTTTATTGTTCTAACATCGAGCATCGCATAGATGCAGTCCTGCCGAAGCACTTGATTTTTTCAGAACTTTGTTTTAACTCAACAGTCTGTTTTGGCAACATTATGCACATCCTGTGGGTCATAACCGTGTCTGTTCATAACAATTCTCAAGTATCAAAGAAAGATTCCACATTTATTGTTTTATTGAAGCTTGTTACTCTTGAAAGGCTAGTTGCATGAGCTACACGAAAAGACGTGAAACATTTCTATTCATAAATGAACGGAACCATTTCTCAGTAGCCATTTTACTCTCATATCGGCTTTCAGCGTATATGTAAGCTCAAAAGCACTTTATTATGAGCAATATAACCTATGCACACGTTGTTTTCATTGTGACAGCGCCGGCCGGCTCCATCGCGTTTACGAATGAATGTTTCGTAGCAAAGACTTACGATTAACGTTGTATTTCCAAAGCTGTCCGAAAGAAAAAAGAGTTTCACTTCTTTATAAGCTTCTTTATATTTCATTAGGTCACTCTGCCCTATTTCTGTCTTCTCCAAGCGTATTATGGGCATCAAATATGATAAAAACATGTTTTACTCGTGTCACAACCGTCCCCACGCAATTTGTCACAACCGACCCCAACCCACTACTTTTGAAAACAGCAATCGCCATGGCAATACAAAATAGCCTACATAAAAAGTAATCACTGCTATTTCACTATTAAGGTTCACTACTGACGGGAAGAAAACTCTCATTTCTTTATCTGTACCCATTCTACAGGAATTACTAAAAGAAATCGAACAAAAAAACTTACTTTTGACTGTTA